>JAYRBW010078929.1:0-24145 GCA_036023295.1 Invenusta paracnida | reverse complement strand
CGGAGTCATTTCGACCAAGGTTTTAAACCGGAGTTGTAGTAAAAAAACTCGACTATTGGTTTTTTTATCACCTCACTATATTATATTCAGTAAAAAATATAAGTATAATAATTTAAGTCTCAAATCTAGATATTTTGCCAAACAACTATTCGAATTGGAAATATTTTTAAATATAGCAAACAAATATCTCAAATTTTTAAATTCCAAACAAATGTATTTTTTTAACAAATAAAAAAATATGTGAATGATATTGTTAGTATGATTAATTTTGAAAATAGGCTTTATTTTAAAATATTTATTATAAAACTATATTCTATGTGTGTATATCTACCAATTTTTTTATAAACAAAATAGCAATTATTGCACGCAATTCCATACCACATCCAAATTACTTCTACAATCACAAGAACCAAAGGAGTACCCTTCCCTTGGGTGAACTGTAAAAAAAGTATTTATATTCCATTTATCTGTATAAACAAGTGGAATTTATTTATTTAACGGGCCCCAGTTTTTGCATAATGATTGATGAAATCAAAAAGCGTATGTAACTACACTCCTTGCAAAATATGTAACTTATTTTCTTAATCTCAATCGCTTCAAGAGTAAGTCAAGAATTATTAGAAAATAAGTAACACGATTGTTGTGTTAAATAAATAGAATTATATCTATATATGTAGCCTTATATAATCCCAACAGAGCAATTTTTCGTACATAAAGACATTTGTAGAACAACTTCGATGTTTGCTCTTTTACTAAAGCATAGTCCGATTGGATCGTCTTAAAAGTTACTTATATATTGAGTCTAAATTATTTATATTGATTATATAATATGTATATATGATATAAATCTACTATATATATATTATCAAACAAATTTTTTATATTTCGATTAACAAATTATAACAAAATAAGGCAATTTTTAAAACTGATAGTAAAACAATTATTACATATTTTAAAATTTCCATCAACCATTAAAATAGCATTAGTATAATGAATACTATAAATCATCTAAAAAATAAATTATTTTGTAAATTTAAGTTTTAATGGTCATGGTAGGACAGAATTTGGGTTGAAATAAATGAAAGATGGTATTATACATTCTAAAATGTATAGACTGAATTCAGAGAATAAATACTATTGAAAATTAGAAACTCTTCAATTTCAAAACATGTTTAAACAAATCTTATTGAAGATGAAACATAAAAGTAAACATATGTATAGTGTCTACAACTTTTTATTTAAAAAAGAAATAATAGAAAAATAAAAAATTTAGTTACGTAAATATATTTATGTCTAAACTATAACTATATTATTATTTTATGTATACTATAAATGTATTTCCTTACTTAGCTCACTTTAATACCATATATATATGTGTGTGTATATGTATGTGAATAGCTCTGGCCTCTAATTCTGCCAAGAAAGTATTACGGTCATATTTATTGGGACTGACAAATCTTGTGATAGAGCTTTTACGGCATGAGCGGCAGACAAAAGTCTTTTGCCAAAATATCAGACATTTCTTCCAGCACCATTTGTTAACTTCTAAGATGGCTTTCACTCTTAATTAGCATCTCAAGAAATCGAAATAGATGCCACCGTTAGTTGGCATAATATATATATTTACTATATATCTATATAATACAGCAATGTTATATTTGTGAGAGATTCGGATCGCCACTATATTGGTCTATACGAAGTAATAAGAGGGCGGGGTTACAAGATATTAAATAATATGTCTCAATATTTATAATCAGGAAATTTTGATCTTAAGCTTCTAAAAATCCTTATTAATTTATGCGCATTAAATCGTTGTGAATATACATACATAATGTAAATGTATTTTCATGGTCATAATTTTTAACTTTTATTTAATTTTTTAATGAGCACGTGAATTTGCTCAAAGAAGATTTTTGTCTATACGTCATTTAATTTTTTTATTCATTATTTCGAGTTTCTCTTAACCTCATCTACATATACCACCTCCTGTATTTATCTTGTGACTTTTAAATGAACATATGTATGTTTTCATGGCTTTGCTCAAAATAAAGGTTTACAACTTTTAACGTTATATTCAATATTGTGTACCAAAAAGGGTGGTCACGTGAAAACACCATAAAAATGCACCCCTTTTAAAAAATTAGCAAAACATACTTTTTTTATGTAAATATCTTGAAATTGACAAAATTCTGATTTGGGTATTCATTAATTTTATGTTATAATTCACGAAGTACTATATAAATCAGTTTTCTTTTAACAATATAACAAAAATACTAGTTTAAATATTTTTTCAAAAAAGGATAAAACATATAATTCGACCAATTTTTTATAAAAACATATATTTTGACAATTTTTCAATCGAATATACTATAAAACATCTTCATTTAACTACATACCGAAGTTAAAACTTTACTTTATCGAGAAATTTAATAATTATAAGTTGGGCCTAATGAGTACCCCTACCAGGATCTGGAAGCGCAAAAAAGCCCAATATGGATAGAGTTAACATTACACAGTTTGTTGACTTTTAATTAGAGAATGCTACATTCAAACTATCTTACAAGCTGCTTGTTGTAGCTTCGACTTTATTAAAAATGTAAATTTATTTTTTAATATTCTCAACTAACCATCTGACTACAAATGTACCTTTCATTATACACAACTCTATTTATATATAAAATCTGTGTGTTTCTCGAATCAATTTTAATTCACTGTATGTTAAGTACAGACGAGTTTGGTTTGGTCTCAATGGTTTCATAACGGAAATGACGCTTAGGTGTCAAAGTGTTTCACCAAATTTCATTTAACAGAATAGCGTTTCACATAATATCGAGGTAGCATTTAGCATAACAATAATAAATAATTTTTACAATTCAACAATTAACCACCTGAATTACTTTCAAACATTGCTCGTTCTGCTATGGTCAACAGTACTGAAAACGGAGGCGGCGGATTCGTCATGGTAAATCACAATAACACTATACCGGCAAAGTAGCAGCGGTAAGATACTGAAATGGTTTCAGAGTAGAGCTCCACGCTATTGATGCCGCCCTAGAAGAAGTCATCAAATGGCCAATCAAGCCCAAATCAATCCACATCATCACCGATAGCCAGTCATCTTTGGAAGCCCTCTCAAGTGTCCCGACCAACAAGAACAGCACTGCACCACCAGAATCCGGGATGAGGTTGACCACCTTAGCTCCCACATTAGCCTCCAATGGATCCCTGTCCACTGTGGCATTGAATCCAATGAAAGAGCCGACAGATTCGCAGACTAAGCTACTAGAGAGCCCCAAAATCACGTCTCAATTGGATCCCTTCCCACTGTGACATTGAATCCAATGAAAAAACCTACAGATTCGCAGACTAAGCTACTAGAGAACCCCAAGATCACGTCTCAATTGGATCCCTTCCCACTGTGGCATTGAATCCAATGAAAGAGCCGACAGATTCGCAGACTAAGCTACTAGAGAAGCCCAAGATCACGTCCCAATTGGTCTTGATGTCATCACCAACTTAGCGCGTCGCAACACATAGACACCTGGAAAGCCAGAGACAACTTCGGAAGCGACTTCAGAAGAAGATGGAGCGGCAGAGGTACGATCAGTAAAGATCTAGAATCCACCCTTGACAGAGCTGATAGTATCACCCTCCACCAAGCAACAACAGGGAACCTGACGATGATCTAAAAGTTCCTCCATTTCATCAAGAAATCCGACTCACCTGACTGCCAACACTGCCCTGGGATAGTGGAATCTAACGACCCCCTGCTCTTCCACTGTTCCCATCCCGACGAAGCCAGAATGAAGACCTTGGGCCACCCACCTTACGACGACTGCCTCAAGACAAAACCCAAACAAATTCTGAGATTCCTGGGATTGGTTGGCCGTTCGCGACCCGGAACTACACCCGCCAGAAAATAGAGGGAGAGAGAGAGAACGTGACTCAGCTATATTGGTCTTCTTAATGAATGACACGACAAGCATTTTCCTAGTTAGAGATCTAAAATACAGTATCTAGCAAATTAAATAAATTAAGCCAAAATCCGATTTATACGAGATGTTTAATAATGAGTTAGGCCAGGGTTTTTTTAAGGAAAATGTTAAGGACCCTGTAGGCAGTTGGAGGGACCCAAAAATGTCCATCTAAATTTCATAATTAGAGGTCTTTTAATTTTTTTCTGATTCTAGGGACCCGATTTGGGTCCCTAAAACACCTTAAAAAACGCTAAGTAAGGCATAAATATTTTTTACGAAATATTATCTTTCTTTCATTACTATAGCATGTTTTTAAATAGTTGGAAGAGTTTTGGGTACCTTATATGACTGGTAGGTACATAACTCCCAATAAGTTACCGATAGAAAAGTGTTGCCCGTCAATGTGTTTCACTTTTAAATAAAAGTTCAGGAAACAAGTGTATAAAAGGATACTTATGCAAAATGACAAAGGAAATTTATTTAATAAATGGAGGAATAAACAGCAAGATCATCAAAACATCTGCAGATAAAGTTATAGCTTACAATCACATACAACCTCATTTCATACTAGAGATTGAATACAAATCGAAACACATTAATGATAAAAAATGTATACAAAAGTATAAAATAAATTGCTAGAAATTTTGTTTAGTATATTATGAGAAAAACATAGAAATGACAAAATATAATCAATCAAACGTGATTACAAAAATTATCTAAGTAATGCTTCGAAATACAGGGATGTTTAAGCTAATTAAACAATGAATTAATGGTCAACTTAAACAATTCAAGAAACATATTCCATAGGAAGTTAAATTTACTAAAAGTTGACTAAATCTCCTCACTAAAGTTGACAATACACATGGTTTGCCCACTCAATACAACACTGCTAAAGGGTTGCCAAAGCACTTTAAACACTGCTAAAGTCTAAGAAAATGTTCAATAGCCCTTTTGTAATCAATTCTGCAACAGTAGTGAATGCTCATGAGGGCTAAATCGGATAGTCTGTATGCTCCCATTGAGACTCTAAGCCACCAATGTAGACGATGCATTGTTGAGAAGCTTTTCTCAAACTCACAGCTAGCCAGTGGCGAGTTACAGCTGTTCAGAAAAATGAAGATATTTGGATATCTTATCTCGTCACAAAGAGCCAATGCAGCAGCTAGACTTTTAGACCTTTTTATAGGTTCTGGGTTTTTCCATTTTTTTCCAACAACTTTCCTTGAGTTGCAAGGATGTGGAAGATCATCTTTATGTGTTTCAGTTAACGCAGACGTATATCGATGCTTTTGTGGATTCAACAATAATTAATCGAAGGAACTATACTAAAAATAAGAGTTTAGCAGCGCTGAAATTTAGAATGTCTCATCTTTAGGAACTTATTTTTTATGTCTTTCAGTTCGTATACAACTTCGTCAACATTCACAATATGGGCCTCAATTACGTCTAATTCATTTCCCAGTAGGCCGGTTGTCGCACTACGTAGAAGATAAAAGATGATACGAGATTACAACGTCAACAAAAAAGCCGAAGCTACAATTGGCATTCAAGCGGGTCATTGCATTACGTTTTAATTCAGTCTGAAGATCATCATATAGTCCAAAGAATTTCATTGAAGTTATAAGATCAGGATGACTACCAATGATGACCTCAAAAGCTCCTACCTATACAGACATGGGGCCCCTACCTATACAGACATGGGGCCCCTATCTATACAGACATGGGCTCCTACCTATACAGACATGGGGCCCGTACCTATACAGACATGGGGCTCCTACCTATACAGACATAGACTCCTACCTATACAGACATAGGCTCCTACCTATACAGACATGGGGCCCCTATCTATACAGACATGGGGCCCCTACCTATACAACATTGGTTCTCATTTAGTCAAAGGCATCTTTCACTGAGTCCAGCTGCATCAACATCTTCGTTTATTCTAGCACTGATTTCCCGGTTTCTTAAAGAAGAGCTATATTTCTTGTTCCGTGTGGTCATCCAGTGACCGATCTAAGGATCGCTGCATTAATTTTGTCGATCATTTCTAGTGCGGAATCACAAACGTTCTGCATTCAGGCTCTTGCAGTATAGTCTGTCATACTTTCTCTCATCGTTTTAAGGATCAACTGTCCACTTCCTTTGGAAATATCCACTTCTTGCCTCTGAGCACACCAAGGAGCTTCATTGATTTGGAACTGAAGATTTGCAACTCTCGAGCAGTAGCGAAATCAGTAAAAAGAATACATTCATATTTGTCTTGGGCTTGGGGAAGTTTCCATATTTTTGATCAGTTAACCAAATGATTTACCATTCCTTGAGCTTCTTTTTTTATTTTAACTGTATGATGTTCAGCCGCTGTAGTCGCGTCATCAGCATCGTACTATCTGAGTCAAGATCATCATTTTATTAAAAATTATGTATATATTGCAGTCCGAGAGACCTGGACACACACCTTAGTATAATAGAATACATTTTCTAATTATTATTTTATATCCAAATGTATTCAAATAAAATAGAATTCGAATCTTTGACTAAATTTTGTATAGAATTTATGTATGTAGTATGATTATATAATTACTACTTATTTTATAATATAATGTCTAATATTTTTAATTTGTTATCAACATATAATGTTTATACTTCAATCGTTTTTTGTTAAAAAAGAAGCACTAGCTTTTTATATACAATTTTTTAAATATCTACATTGACATTTTGTTATTATTATTATACACACTGGTAATTACTTTTATTTAAATTATTTATGCCTTAGGTACTGTTTAAAGGATATCATTTCAATATAAGTATTATCTGAGCAAGAAATAAATTTCTTGTGTATGTATTATTTCTATTTATATATTATAAGAAAGTTCCTTTAATGTTAAATTCATTTATGTATGTATTTTTCATTTTCTATTAATGTGCGCATCGATATTTAAAAAAATCGATGCTTCATTTAATAAATTATTCTTTATAAATTATAGTCTCTTTGAGTGGGTAATGTAGGTACACAAGCGTAGTAAATCTTCTGAGAAATTTACAAGATTGTTAAACAACAGATATTATTGTGAAGACAACAAAATCTTTGTAGTACTTTTGCCCTAACAATATACATACATTTGTAGAAATTACAAACACTAGAAATTAAAAGATCGGTAACATACCTACATAGATGTTAGAGCAGGCAGCTATATACGGGTATACATAGAGAGTACACGCACCCTGAAATTTGAAACTTCCCAATTCCTCTTGTACTTAGGTAAATAGTTTTTCCGGAAAAGTAAGGTCGAACAAATCAATCGAAGGTGGCTTCGGTAACTCATTAAATGTGGCACGCACATATTTTGTTCTGTTCCCCATATATACAGAAACGTTGCACTTACCCATCAGTTTACATACATATATATATATACATATGGACATCTCCTTTGACTTACAGGTGCGCTCAACTCAACTTTCATATATGTATTTAATGTGTTAAGTTATAAATATACGTAGATGCATTGTAGCTTTCATATTTTTGTATGTATGTTTTCGAATGACTGTCAAATATAGCCAATATATTTAGGTATACAGGTAATATTAATCTATCTATATATTTGTGATTCTTTGTGTAGTCTAAATTCAAGAAATTGTAATTTGATAATGTTTCATTTAATCCGAAACTCATTTTATTCCCAATTAGGACATCACATTTTAAGCACGTTTACCTACACATTATTTGTTTTATTATATATTTAGTAACTTATTTTAAATTAGATTAGCTAAGTGTATACAATTTCGCATCAAAATGATTATGATATTACGTGATACTTTATTTTAAATATAATACATCAATCATTTTGTCAAACAAAACCCCAGATGTGATAACTTTATTAAGATAAATCTTACGATTATATAAGATTATTGTTATATTTGAAAATTATATATCTGCATATAAAGAAAGATTTAGTCTCGAAATGTTGAGTTCCACATGAAATACTTTATAAAATTACTTTATACAAAATTAACCAATTATATGAACTATCAGTAAAACTTTTGAAATAAATAAAAGGAATACATATATTATGGTACGTATATATAGTATTGTATATATATATATTGTAGACTAGAAGCTACAAATTAGATGGAACTAGTCACCAGATACAATAGACTCATATACAATACAAGAAGATATTAATATAACATACACATATGCACGCATACACCCAAGCTGCATATAGCAGATACATCTTGGTATACAATAAGTAATTATCGTATTAGTTTTATAACCAAATTTAACAATATAATGAAACAAATGTATCTGATAATATGATATTTATTTATGATATAATAATATAGTATACAATACATTATAATTAATGATTAAATTAATATTAACTATAATAACAATTAATTCTATAAATGTATATAATTCATATACAAAATATGAGTAGATTACATTAAAAATTAATATATACGATTTAATTAACTCATATTTAGCAATTACACATTTTTCTTTCACGTTATTTGTAAAATGAAATTGTTTAACACAACTATTTGTTCGAAGATTTCCGTTTAGATCAATTTTAGTAATTTAACGAACGTTAAAATTTCCATTTATAATGGTATATCCCAAAATTCAAGGAGCATTTAATAAATTTATTTAATTTGGTACCTATATTTTATTCTTTAATTAAATTATTATTTGTCAAATTTACAATATATATTCGTTTTTCTGGGCTATTTACCAGGACAGATATTCATGTTAGTACTTCAGTTTTTGGTATTTAATAATTTGAAGTTTTCTCTACTGACTACATATATAAGTATACTACTGACTAGTAGTAGGTACTACTAATCGATTTTATCATTTATGGAATAATTAAATTATAACATATATTTATAATATTTATTAAATGTATACTTTATTGAAGAATATTATAGGTATATGCACTGTATACCGGTATATACATACATATATATATGTATATTAATATTAATTAACATGAAGTTTTATAATTTATTTTGCTTTTTTTTAATTCAATTTATAAATGAAAAAATATGTTTAAATCATATCGATGTTATTATTATAGTATATTCCGTAATGATGCTCATGTATTCTAAAATAAATGTATATAACTGTACAATTCCTGCTGTTTCCGAGATAGAGTGAACCCTCGTATATCCGCATGACTTCGTCCCAGTAAAAATTTACGGATAAACGAGGTTTGCGAATATCTGAGGGTGTTCAATTTTAAACGAAAATCTAATTCATTTTAGTGAAATTATAAGGGTTTTTAAGATTGAATTTTTATTTTTTTGTATAATTTTTTATTTTCAATATTTTTTGTGTAGACGTCACAAAGAATTATTAATTTCCTTATATTTTTCATATATTGTAATATGATATATAATAATCTAGTAGAGATCATAAACCGACAGAAAAAAACAATTACAAAATTAGAGGATGCTCATAATATGGGATTCTGTAAATATATATATCAGTTATAGTAGGTATAGATCGTGAGATGTATACTGACCGAGACAAATTACAATCGACAAGTTATTGCTAGTCACTAATTTCTATAGTATATTATTTTGCGGATATTCGAGGGCGGTTATAATATAAAATAGAGCATTTGTTCTTTAAAATGACTACCAAATGCGGATATAAGCGAGATTTACCGATAAATGAGAGTGAATAATATATAAAGAAATCCGTTTCCAAAAAAACCTTACGGATAGCGAGGTTTGCTGATATACGAGGGTTCACTGTATACATATTATATGTTTTAAAAACGTAACGCTGAATTTTTTAAATATTTAATGTTATACTTTATTATATATATACATATACAGGGTGTCCGAAAAGTTGCTGTACAGTGAAAATGTTTTATTTTAACTTTTATTTACAAACTATACTATTCAAACTAAGTAAAGCATTGTTTCGCTCATTAACTGACTGACTGCAGGTCACACATAATATTTTGCCCATTTAATATTGATAACTACACAGCCTTATCATTCTCTTATTAGTAGAATATTTAATATTGATGACTGCACAGCAACTTTTCCAACACCTTGTATATATATATATATAATATACTTTATTATTAGTTGAATAATAGTACAAAAAATGATAATAGTACTAGTGAATAATAATTGATAAAACATGCGCAAATTATATTGTTTAGGTAGTTATCTATCAACTTTGGGTAAGATAGTGTAAGGTGATAGGCGCCTTAAGGTATCTACACCTAAAATAGTAGGAGATTAAATGGACTTACCCAAAAATCACCAAAAGTTAGGTACCCACACCTTAAGACGGCACAAGATAAAATGGCTCCATGTCTAAAATGCTATATTATATATTTATTTATATACATTTTTAATTTATATTGACCATTATATTTACCATTGAAATTTACAATTTAGTAAATCCTATTTTAAAATAAAGATACCAAATAATATTTTTATTAAGAATTTATTAATTCTAATTAATATAATTTATTCTAATTGATACAAAATAACATTTGTGTCATTCAATTTACCAACTAATATTTTCGATAAAACAAAACATTTAAATATGTCTAGTTTATCAGTATAAATTTAATTAACATAATTTATGAAATGAATCTAAACAATTGTCAATCATTCAAATAATGGCTCGAAGTGACATTCTCTAACTAAGAGAGAAATATCTATGATTAACATTACACCACTGTACATACTTATAGCTTGAGTCAATTCATTCTGAATTGCGTAAGACGATAAAGTATTTCACTTTTCTATTAACCAAGATTCAAACCTAAATTTTGACGTTCGTTTTGAGTACCTATTTTGAGTTAACTGCCGCTGCCAATTGCTGCTTTGAAACAACTGTATGTATGTTCCACAAAGTTTAAAAGAGAGCATATGACGGAAGTCTATAGCATGTCGGAAATGTTTAATGACAATAATTTCAAAATGAGCTTTGGCACCATATATAAGTACACTGGATCATTGTACATGGATTATACGGCAAATAGAATATTTAAAATGTATCTATAATAATACTTTTTTAAATACTTAATTTTTGTTTTAGTAAGTAACATTTAATTGTAAATTAAGTAGTGTTCAGTTTTGTAAATAGAATTTAAGTTATTCCATTTTAAATTTGCTATCTGTGGTAAATATATTATGTCATCATAATTAAAAATGTTGTAAATTGATAATATCGGTAGGTAAGTACTATAATATATCGTTAAATTGAAAATTATTAGGTACCTATATCAAATATTTGTGTAAATTGGTTATCATGGATAAATTTTACGGTAAATAGAATCGCCGTCCGGGTAAATAGTGTGGGAAACCCTATAGAAATGAGGAAGTAATTAATAAATAAATTTAATTGATTTCAGCTACTTTACCCAATATGCTATTATATTATGTAGATTTTGAAAGCAACAATTTCGATAAAATGTGAAGATTCTTGAAACTATATCTGAGTAATATTATTGTATTAAATCTGTTAAAAGTATGACAACTAACAACATATTACGTGTTTCATTTTCCGGTAAATTGCAATAATTATAGCGCACATACAATTCAATAACTATATCCCAAAATATTTAGATTTACAAGTCACATACTTGTATATGCAAATCATTCTTAAAAAACGAGTATCATTACAAAGACAAATATATTATAATAGAATAAAGAAGTAAAATATGTAATTTAAAATCCAAAAAGATAACATATATACTGATATAAAAGTATAGTGAAGGGAAAAAAGGGAAGATTTTCTTGGGCATAATGGATTTACTGGCAGAAGCTCTCGGTATCTTCTCCTTACATTATATATCTTAAATTACTGGGTAGGTTTAGCCAATACAACAGAATGATATAATAGGGCATATGTAATTTAAAAAAGATAAATATATTGTTATCCAATATAACCAAAGTATAAAAAGAAGAACGAATACTAGAATAAATTGACATTAGGCCGGTATGAGTATACAAGTGGTATATATAATTTAATTAAATAAGATTAATAATATAAGTTTACTATTTTAAGAATAAACCGTCTCCTTCCGTCAAATAAATATGAAAAATTATTCATATAAATTTATGAATTATGTGCATATTAAAACAGTGTTATTGTTAATACTTTCTAGTAAGTAACATACAATTAGCTTGCAATAAGTTACTGCTAATTGAAATTCAATGACTTCTTAAAATATTGTTTAAAATTTAGTCTATTGATGTCCTTTTATAATTTGTTAAAATCACACAAAAGTAAAAAAGTTATTGCATACAAATCGTGGCTTAAGAATATTGTGAAACAAAATATATGTATTTGTTAAGGCACAGTAAAAGTGAAATTGACTTAAACTAATATGATGTATATCACAAATGAGACGTAATTTTGAAATTATATTTTTTTTTGAGAAACTAAGATATTCAAACTTCATATAGCAAAGAAATGTATACGTACATTGTTGTGAATATTACTTGCAAATTTTTATCATAGACAAAAATAAAATGTTTAATCAATTAAAAGACATTCTGCTTGTATAAGGCTACACTATTTTAGGCATGGTATAATTATATACATATATAAAATTCATAATAAAAATACAGAAACAATTTTAAAACATCATTCAAATTTTAAAATGTGCATACGTAATACAATATATATTTTAAAATACAGATAAATTAAGAATAGTTATTAACAAATCTGTAGTTTTCTCAATTTATGTAATAGAAAGTTATACAATTCCTGAAACTTGTAAAAATGTATGCGTGGCAATTTTTGTACTTAGTTGTAGAGACGGAATATTTCAATAAATATAAAGAAAACACCAAAGATCTAATTTCATATGCAATATAAGCACCTTAAAATAAGTATAACGGTACAGACTTGGACAAAAGTTTTAAATAAGCAAAGGAAAACATTAAACTTACAGTATTGACATAATCGATTATAAGAAGAAAAATAGTTCTGCTAAGAACTACACATTAAAGATCAATAAAAACTAGATAAATAAGCCCAGTACTAATACATCATACATAGTATTCAGTATATAATTAAACTGACTAGAAAGTATACAAATGCAGTGAAAATGTCAAAAGGTAAGGAACTATGTGAAAGTAATGTTGTGACAAGAGAAGTTATAACATATACCGAGATTCAATTGGAAAATTAAAGAGAGCAGGTGGATGGCAGTTAGAGTTCATCGTCCCAGTGTGAAGTCTTCTTAGTCCGTTTATCCTGACCGGAGAGCCATTTCTTATAGACTTTGAGCGGATCACATTCCCAGAACTTATGGAAGGAGATTGGCAACTGACGACTCAAGAGACTTTCAGGGTAGTCGTATGGTCGGGCCTGGAATAGTGTGAGATACGATATCTATAAGAGCTACAAGTATATATATATATATATATGGATTATACAGTACGCCCTCTCACTGACGGAATAAAATGAGTTATTCAATCATAAAGTCCGTATTAGTGCGAAGAAATTCCGATATTACATTAAAAAAATTAAATTTGGTAACAACTATGATTCTTTTGTTTGCATAATTCAAAAAAAAGTTTTTGAATTTTGTAAATATTTAATATAATTAATATGTTATAGTAAAAATAATTTAAAACTATTTTTGATTTAAGTTAGAAATAAATGATATTCTTTTCAATATTAACTATCGTTACGCCATTGAAATTTCATTGATGGAAATTGCTGATTTGATTGTTTGTATAAATTACGTTGAGACATCATAATATCTTTTGCCTTTATAATTTCTTAAAATATATATAATGTATGATGCAGTCAAAAATACAGAAAATGAGTGGGACACTTAATCGTTATCAACTATAATATCACATAAATAGTATATTTATAAAGCAATATTGTGATTACGACATTCCTATAAAAATACATATTATATATAAACGTACTCAAAATAGTTTTTTTTAAACAAAAAATGTAATGTAGTTGTCGATATAGTACAATGTCATAATGTACACAGACTTCTTGCCCATAATTGTTTCAACATTGTGTTCTATTTATATGTATGGGTTCTTGGATGCGTGCTGCTGTGTAATGTTAACTGAATTAATTCAGTTATGAATAGGCCCGTAGGAAGCTATCTAAAGGTGGGGGGAGGGGAAGCACCTCCCCAGAATAGGCCCCTTTAACTAGAAAATAGGCGACGGAACTGTGACTAGTTACTATTTCCGTGATAAGGTGTCAGGTATACATATCTGCAATGACCATGTATTTAATGAGTAATATTAGTAATACTTTTCTCAGTTTTCAAAGAATAATTTCAATTTTATTATTCGTGTTATTTATTTTGTCAATTGTGAATAAAATGTATCATAATCAGAAAGTAGAAATTGTATTATCTATTAATAGCATAAACTCAAAAATATAATAACGATTAATGAAAGGTGATTTGATTTAGTTGCGCATGTATAGTATTCTTCAGCTAAATTAAACCTAAAAGTTAGATATAAAAAGTTCATTTTATTTATAAAATTTAACACTATAAAGAGACATAGCCGCCCTTAATAGCATGAAATTACATATTAAAGGTGATTAATAAATTCAAGTCAATTAGTTGAAGGTGCCTGTGCAACACCTAGGTGCAATTTTAAGGGGGGGGGGGGTCAAAAGCACTAATGGCCTTCTCATGTCAAAAAATATGAGGCAGTGCCCCTTTCTTTTTTCCTATGAATTTGGAATATTAGTTTCAAATTATATTTAAGGTAAGCTAACGTCTTGTGAGAGCCGTTTAAATTTGAATCATATTATGATGAGGTTGCCAGTTTTGAGTGAATTATTAAAATGAGTTAATCTCTGAAAGAAAGCGAATTAATATCAAAGGAAATCTAGGATTAATGCATTTAAAGTCTAGCGGAATCAGTGGCGGAACGTTGGGATAATTTTGTCGGTGAATTGAAATAACGGGTCTTCAAATTCTTAGTTAAATAATTTGTATGGACTAAAATAACGATAGAACTATTTATTAAATTATTGTAATTTAAAAATTAAATACAGCTTTTAATGTAATCATTAGTTTGTTTAAAATTTAAGACGATTCATATAATATACAACAGTTTAAACAAATTATACTTAACAATTAACTTTAAAATCAAGTTATTCGTTTTAGAGCAAATTAATACGAAATAATACGGAACTGTGCTTAAAACAAGATATTATTATACATTCTCACAGTTAAGAAAAAGGAGGATCAGAATATAAGTTCTCATACAAGTTATCTCTTATAGATCTTCGGTCGACGCAAAATAAGGATAACTTAACGGCCACTCATCGAAGCGAATCAAGTCCGTGCAAGTCAGTCGTAATTAAAGCCAGTCTAATACAATCAAGATGGTCAGTATGACTTTTTGGGGCGAGCAACAAATGTGTTGCTAACGGCGGTATGTCCCACAACGAGGCGAGAGAAAGATTGAGATGGAAGATGTAATATCAGAATCTTCAGTGCGAAACGAACTTTAAAAGAAGTGCAACAAGACATATTTTTTCTCGTTTAGCGCATCATACGGATGAATATTAAAACCGAGAAGTAGAGAGGAGAGAGACAAGTTGCAAACGAAAGGAAGAGTTCAGTTCAGTATGGTGTTGAAAGTTGTAGCGCAGTCTTTTCGTACTATCTGCTATCTCGGACTGGTTAGATTTTCAAAGAAACAAAATATTCGAAAGAAGGAGTGGATAAGCGCTTCCAGATAATTGCAAGTTAAACCACGGACACTGTGCAACTAATGGATAGACCCCGGCGAATTATGCAGATCATGAGCACATCGCTATAATAATCATCACACACCAGAATATAATTACCATCGTCATCATCATAAAACTCACATAGTGACCCTTATTTAGTCTACTAAGAATAGATATTTATCTATATATATAAATAAATTGAGGCGTTGGTGTATATTCAAATATTCAGACAAGTCAAAGTATGAAATATTTTACAATATAACTATGTAAATATTTTTATATAACGTTGGTGACACAGAAAATCCAAATGAATGGATTAATTACTTACTGTTTTTTATCATTGTATTCTTCAGTCCTCCAATGAAGAATCAAATATTTAATTCAACAAACTGTGTTATTAAAACAATAAACTTTTATTATTTGCATAAATAAAACATATTTAATAGTTTTAAGGGAGATATTTCTAAAACAAAAACGCTAAATAGGTACAAATAAAATACTAAAGTGTGTATCGTAAAGAAATATTATTTTTAATATTCCACATACTACAATAATATCTATGAAAATAACGAATTAGATAATTTTTTTTAACTTATACAAAGTCAATCACTGCATACAAAAAATCCTAAAATTCTGTCAATACTCGATAAAAAATGTTCAATACATTTTATAGAAATAATATCTAAAATAAATCAACCTAATTGAAATAAAAATGAAAGTTCTAAATTCACTCTAGAATTGAATATTAAGCTGAAGAAAGTATGCTAGCCAGCTATAGCTTATTCACACTTCAAGAGAAACCAGCCTATCAACCTATCTCCACTTTTATTTGTCCAGCTTTCAATGTTTTGCTAACTTGAAATGTCAACATCATCAGCTTCACCTTCCTTAACGAAGATATAGACAAAACTACCTAGTTATGTATCCTATTTATAAAACTTTCCTCAAAAATTACCTTAATGAATAAACAAACTATCTAATACCTAATACCATTTGTTTTCTTCTTAGTATCGCATCTTTTCAATTGTCCAAACAAAAGAAACACTATCAAACAAAAAATTTAAAATAGAATTTTCAGCCAGTATGCCTGCTTTGCTTACTTATATACTTTTCGCTTTATATACAGAGAACAATTTATATACTTTTTATTATGCAAAATCGGGAGTTATAAAACTAACGATATTTCTACAATATATTGCCATTAATTTAATGAATATTTATGAATCCCGAACTTATAGGAAATAAAATGAAATTCACTGAATATATACAATAAATGAGGGTAACTCATAAGGGTAGCATCATATACATAGAAATAAGTAAAACCGGAAATCAATAAACATGATTTAAAATTAAATCCGGTTTCAAACTTTTGGTTACATTTAATTTATGGTCAAACTTAAAGAGATATTTGCAATGTGACAATAACAGTGGCCAACATGCATCAAAAATGAAATAAAAGATTTATAAAGTTTTAAATTTAAAATAAAATATATATAATACAATTTTAATAGTAGCACACACCTCTAATAATAAGAATAACAGACTATCTTCAACTAAACTACTGTTCAAAAATAAAAATAACACTATATTGTGCAATGAATTGATTGTACAATTCGCATAAATGTTTTGTAAATAATTATTAATCGTCTAAAGGTGAATTGCATACAAAAAATCCGTTCTAAGCCGTTTTTGGCTGTATTTCATTCATATTTCTATTTGTCGTTTCTATATTTATACAAAATTCAAAAAGTATAAAACACTTTTTAATACTAAAAATAATATGTATATATGTTTTCGTTCAAATATTTAGATTGATTTTGAAATAAATAAAGTGATATATGTCACTTGAATTAAGTTAAAAATAATCATTGTATCGAGAGCATTTTACAGAATCATTTCAACCTCCCCAGTTAGTATAACTTACAATTAAGAGAGCACAATATACATATAAAGTATTATATAAATTAAAAGACAAATTTTCTCGTAGGAACAAGGAAACTGAGGGAAATGCGCCTACAGCGACAATGTTGACGATATTTTACCTTTATTGTTTGACTTGATGCATATTGTATCTTTTATAAAGCATTGTTGGACAATAAGAATTGATAAATAGAATTCATTAGATAAAACCATAATATTACAATACATTAAACAGAGCATAAATTGCTATAGATGAATGCTATTACAGGATACAAACATACAGAAACTTAGAACAAATTCAAAATAAATTGGCTGCCGCTATATGATGTAATTAAGTATTTCATTTAGGCTGAATGTAGTACTTAAGTGAAGGGCTTCTCTAAATTTATTTTTAGAGTCATAATTAGATTTGTCAATAAGTATAGATTGATTTAAGGAAGAGGTATTAAAACATTCACTACATTGTAATAAGTGCTTACAAATTGCGAAATTTAATTTTAAATGTTTGTGTTCCGATAATCGCAAGACCAAATATCGTTTGGTTTTGCATATAATAAGATCTGGATTCATTAAACATATAAATTGGTAGACGACATTTGATCTTAACATTTTTCAAATTACTAATTTAAGAAAAGTAGTTTTTTATTTTTTTATTTTGAAAACAACAGAAGTATTGCATTAGTAAGTTTTGGAAAAAATGTTATAGTTTTTTATTGGAGATAAAAGATGGGTATCTTATATAGAGAATGACGAAAGTGAGAATTGGGTTGAATCTATTAACAAGATTCAATTGAAATTTATATACTAAAAACGTACGCACAGTTATAAAAACATACATTTGAAATTTTATTGGAGAACATTTTTCAAAGTATTGCAATATTTTCTAAAAAGAAAGTTTTTTAAATTGATGACTTCCCTGTGGAAGTAACGTAAAATCAGTTTTAGAAATGTTAAGAGCTGTGTGCAAGATTTTTTACATTTTTTCTAGGTAGGTACTAGGAACTAAAGTTCGAAATTTAAAAGACCTATAAATGTTTCTTTATGATAGAAAATTTATAAATATTCATATTAAAAAATTGATGCACAAACCATAACTTTTCTAGTTGAGCCAAAAAATGTCTTGCTATAGGCTAGGTCTTAATGGGGTTGAGACATATTGGTAAGTTTATTTATTTGCTTATAACGGTTATTTGCTTATTTGCTTTACTGTCGATATGTTGATGATATCTTTTGTATTTTCTCAAACAAAACGATCAAACTCGCTTTTTTGATATGCTTAATAAAACTCACCATAATTTAATTTCAATACAGAAATCAGGAACAAATCCATCGCTCATTTAGGCGTTCTTATTAACTTTAATAATAATTTTTTTCAAATTGGAATAACTTCTAGAGAAGTCATCAATTTAAGACATTTTCTCTAAAAATAATTATCCTTCGTCATTTCTATAACTCGTTTTACGTGGATCGTTTTTAATAGATACATTTCAACTGAATTTGGTTAATTAAGACTAAAAAACCGACTTCACTTTCACTTTCGTTATATGTAGGTTATCTAGGAAACCATTCTTTAATGTTCAAGAAAAAAAGATGTCCTATGATTTAAAAAATAAATAAACAAAAACACAATAAATTAAATTTCGAAATTAATAACCACATAGTTCAGTGCAACCAATGATGTAATAACTTCACATTCAAATTTCTAGACAAATCTAACCTTGACTTTGAAAATAAAATAACATTAGAGAAGCCCTTCCCATTTTAGTACATTAAGCCTAAATTAAATATTCAATTACATTATACGACAGACAATATTTTGAATTTGTTCTAATGTTCTAATTTGTAGTTTCTGTCTGTTTGTATCCTGTTATGTCATGTGCCTATATATATTTTAATTGTGTATAAGGTATTGTAATATGTAACTATGCTTTATGTTTTTTTTAAATAGAAATTGAAATTAAATGAAAAAATTCTTTGAAATACGTTTTATTTCTCAACACAAAGAATATTATTCGTATATTTTTAATCTATTGAATAAATATTATTTCTTATCACAAAATATGTCAAATTTATAATATTACTGACATATTTTACCTATTTAATCAAATATATTTTCTAATAAGTATAACAAATATTTTATTTATAATTGTTTAATTACACACAAATAATATGTATAATAAAAACGTGGGTTTTATATAAAGTGGTAAACAGGAAAACAAAATAGTCAATCTTTCAAATTTTATGTTTCTCTTGGTGATTATAAGGTTGACGTCACACGTTTAAGGAACACAAATAAACTAATGAAATATTAAAAATATATACTAAACGTTAAGACCATTACGAGTAATAAATAATTGAGCTTGTATCTAGTTACTTATCACATCATCAATGACTGGAGCATATATAATGCTAAATATAGCTTCAGGGTAACATCGTCAGATATATTTCAATTTGACAGTATACAAAAAAAACAATATCCGTCAAAATATTCAAACATTTATATCTACAGATTTCCATACATATGTATATATTAAATAATATAATAAATCTAATAATAGTAAAACACATTATCCAAGATCAGAGTATACGAAAAAATGCTATAGTGGTAAATATGAAATAATAACATTTCGCTTGAATCAACTATTAAGATATTATAGAGTTTAGCCATAGATTAACTTCTGTTGTTTTCTGTATCTCACTATTTCCTTATGAGAAAGACTTTTTGAATACTCAAAAATTAATAATAACATATTAAGAAATCTTATTAAAAAGTAATTATGTATCAATATAATAATTTTTTTATAAAAAAATTAAGTACGATATGAATGTGTGCATATATCAATAATTGATTTTGAAATTATTTAAATTAAAAAAAATTATACCAACTTTTCGAGTAATATAATTTAAAAATTAGTATAACATAACATAAATTTGCAATTAGAATATTACAACAATAATATTTTAATCATATATTTAACACAATATCTCGTAATATAAATGTGAATAGAAAATAATGTTAATAATTTAAAATAATATTTTGAGAATAAAACCTGATGTTACAAACTATTTTAGTTGAATTTATTTATACATTAAATAAATAATCAGTCTAACAATGTTAATTATAAAAATAAATATTGATAAAATCATATTACTATAAAACTGCAAATCAACAGAATGCAAATTAATACATTGTTGAATTTGAAACTTAGTTTAATACTCAATGAATACGCAATGAAAGTCACGATCGGTAATATAAACAAACCTTTAATGATATATTTCCGTAACTCTACACCAATCAATATATAAAAAACAATATAATAAATGATATCTTTTAATTTGGCACAAATTGCTGATGATGTTTTGAACGATAAAAGTTCACAAATAAATTACTGCTCCAAAAACGATTTGCTATTTAACCATTTATATTTACTCGATATCTAAGATTCGTTTTACCAAGTATGGGAAATAATAAAACTAACTAAAAAACGGAATAAAATCAGATGCAAATATATATTATAAACTGCAGAAAAGCGAGTGAACATTGCTTTCCATAATTGTTGACATAGTCGGTAGAAAAACAGTGCACCAATATGCGCGCTTAATAAGCTAAATCATAAATCCAGTCACAGCGTTTCAAGTGAAATTTGTATCTAAATATTTTTCAATATAAAATGTAAATAAATCGCTGTAGTAATAAGTTACTTAAATAACATAAGAAAGTCCAATTCGAGCAATGTGATGTTTCTTATTGATTATACATTATTTCAAAAAGTCTAGTTATACACCTCCCACCGAGCTGTGTGTATAACTACGGTTATGTATTATGTTACAAAAAACATTAATTTATCAATAAACTGTTAGAAAAGCAGTACATATTGGATTTTTGAAAAATCAGTAATTTGATAAATTGAATTACTAAAGTAAAGTAAAACGCTCCTAGAGCTAGATGATATATTTGCTAGAAAGATATCAATCAAAGAAAAACAACTACACATATGGTAATTTTATCCAGTTTTTTTATTTTTAAACAAAGATCATAATAAATATATTATTTTCGTTCCTATATAAATTGAATGTTATTAATTAAAGAAGTATAACTTATTTTCTAACTTTCACTTCAGTCAATTTTACAATTTCGGAGTCATTTATTTTATATATTAAAATAAATTTTAATTAATTATAATTGGTCAGTATATAAATTGTTAAATGAATACTATATCTAAATAATTTTAAAATGCCGAAAAGAGGGCAAAAAATTATGTTATCCATGTTTTTCTTTGAACTTTAGATATAATAGAGAATAACTTTTATATTATTATCACTAAACACTATTTCATATTACAAAAAGAACTCAATGCTGAAAGTAATTAATTTAAACAAATTTTATTCATTATAATCATAGCATACCTGTTTATAAATTCTACAATATATATGTATATATATAATGCGCCATTAAAAATAAAATATTGTATCAAAATATATAGTTAAACACCAACTGTAGCTACAGACCATTATAAATATTAAAATACGGACAATTTAAATTGATTGCTATTCGCATTCAAATACAATAAAGTATATATCTAAAGCTATGTATACTCAGTAATATATATTTGTATATAGTATAAAATTCTTTCAGATTCAACACGATAAATCGCCAATTGATTTTTTTAAAGAATATTCTTATTGGCAGTGTCAATCTTTCATTTCACTTTCTAAGGTGGTATATATAATCAATTCTAAATAATTTATGAATAATAACTTCCCTAAAAATTAAAATTTAATAGTTATGAAGATCTCCCAATAGTAATAATAATAAGGATAATATGTGACAGGCAATAGTAACATTTTATTAATAAATTAATTTTCTTAAACATACAATATTGCTGAAACTCATTCTCAAAAATGTTATGTTGTCGTTGAGGTTATCAACAATTATTAATATTATTGGTAAGAAACAATTTTGAGGTATACTACAAAAACAACATAACACAACACAAAACAATATAAATATGTTTTAAAAATCGAGCAGAAAAAAATAAAAAACATTAATTAATATTTAAATTATGATTATTTTACTTTGACCTTTCATAAAAAAACGGGGAGATAACAATACACCAGTTTTTAACTTTTTTTAGCGAGTGTATTCATAGGTAACAGAAAAATATCGCCAATACCAAATTTTAAACGTTATTCAAAACGGAAGAATGGCATATACACTCAATTTGTATATTGTTCTAAATAAAACAAACTATATTGTATAAAAATACGTTTCAAATAATTATTACAATAACATATAAGTGTCATTATACGCATTTTCAAACCTATATATTTATAACATTAAAAATGTACTAAACCACAGTTTTTTTAAAACATAAAAATGAATTTAAAATGTATCTTATTCAATTTTAGACATTTTGAGATATTCTGACATATACGACGAATTTTAAATATAAAATAAAGAACTCATTAATTCTAAAAACAGTATATGAAATTATAGTCTAGTTGAAGAAAATATTATAATGTATTATTTTGGTAACACGTTTGCGGCGTTTGTTTTAATTACCTATTAATTACACACCACGCCCACCATGTCAGAAAAATTACAACCCCTACATAAAATGTGAGCATATTGCACATGACTGCATGTATGTAGGGTGAGTAGGTAGTAGGTACTCATTTGAAATATAATATGTACATATACAAATATTATTTGTGTTATAAGAAAAGGAATGAAACTACAACTGAAAGAAGAGGGAGAAATATATGATGACATGTTCATAATTTGCATTAATGTTAGTCAAAACAGATCGGAAGCCTCAAGCGCTCAATAGACGCAGTCAATAAAAGTCAGACTAGCAAAATGCATATATATATATATATATTGTTGGCAAATATAAATGTATATATCTACATATGTATTTGAGTATATTAAACATTACGCTTATAAGAAGAATGCATTATGTTATATATTACGGAAGAGTCATCAGCATATCCGTATAACTCAATTCTGAGCATTATTTTTTCTATTGAGATTAATAGGAAAAGTATGTATAGGGAGACAGTATAGTTAATTTCAACTTTTGACATTGACTAAAATCAACTGAGCGGCTACCCCTGATATGAATTGCCAGAAGCGATTTTGAAATATATTATTATTTAAAGTTTAATACACTTTTTGTAACAACCACTTCATAAACAACAATTCATAGCTTTAACAGTTTTGTAGCATAACCGATCAAATTTTAAAACGGCATATACATGTACATTACAAAATACAATAAAATTTAATTTTAATTTAAAAGTGTAATAACACTCTTAAATGTAATATTTTAAAATAACTAACAGAATAAGCTGTACCTGTCCTACGTATAAGTCTTGAAGTGTTGTCGTATAAAGCAGGCAGTCTTATAATAATTAATAATAGATATATATATGGTGTCTTAGCGTTTCGCATAATTGCTTTTCGCATAATTGCTTTTCGCATAATTGCAAATGCTTGAAAATTAAAAGTTGCATTTCGCATAAAATATACATTTTT
>JAYRBW010078918.1:0-24150 GCA_036023295.1 Invenusta paracnida | reverse complement strand
AAATATAATTTTAGTAGCAAAAGGCTTTGGTTTGTTTTTGATTTAATTATAACGATGCTACTCGGGGTCAACTATCAAATACAAATTTAGTTTAAAATTAATAGTGAAATGTGGCGCTTGATTGACTGTTCGTATTTATGTAAGCTTGTACAATTTATAATGTGATATCTGCGATTTGGTTAAGTTATATAAAAATTTAGTAGAATAATATTGTAACGTAATAGATAAAATAATTTTGTGACATTAATATGAGAATTTAACTTGGTTCTGTTTAAATTTACAGTATTTTGTATAAAAAAATGAAATTTAGATATTCCATATTTCCATAAATTACGATCGATTTCTGAGGCACTCACCAGCTCCTTTGAGTTGATCGTTCATCTTTAGCCTTTTCCTGAGCTCCGTGAGAGCCTCCTTTTGGTGTTGGATGATCTGATCGTGTCTCTCGCCCCGACACTGGGCTCCCAATGCTGTCAGTTCACTCGTAATCATACCGTCATCCTCCAGACGGGCTAGTTGTCCAGCCCACTTCTCCCGCTCACTAGCAATCAACTCTTCCAACTCCCGGATGCGAGTATCGCGATCGGTCAGCGTGAGCTTCATGCTTGCGGAGGCCTGGCGGAACTTTCTGTGCAGGGCCGGTGAGGTGAGGAGCGGTACATTAAGTAAGGATATTTTTAACAAGAAATCGATATAATAAAATCAAATGCAATATAAAACTTAACAATATTATGTATAAGCGATGTTCGAAGACTCCATTATAAACTTATTTTAATAGAAAGGTTGACTCTAAATTATGGTAAAATATAGAGATCAGGAAATCCCTATAATCAATAATTGACAGGCTGATTATAATCAGCCTTTGTCAATGTTAGTCAATTATAATGGATTGATTTTACTACAGTCATAATGATTAATAATTAGTAATATGACTTTTAGATTAGCCCTATAATATTTGTACTGATTTTTATGTACCTATTTTACCCAATTGAACCTCCCGTTTCTTTAAAATAACTGAGACCATATCATTTTATACTGCTGACAGTGTATTATATTTATTATTAAGAGTTTATTCTCTAAATCGCAAAAAACAATATTATTTAAAATATCGCATTAGTAATGTTTGCATATAATAAAGAAAAGTTGAATAATATAACAGTATTACAATTTTTCATGTACATAATAATAATGTAGCTATATATAATATATCCTTACAGCTTTGTATTTATTATGTAAATATTTTACGACAAATGTTAGGTCATATTTTGACTTATTGTGACATATTTTAATGGCTTTCGTTTATTACGACAATTATAAATAGCAGCATTTTTCTTTACATCCATAGCTCGTCTGACCAAAGCTGTAAAATAAATCTACTTACAGCGCCTCAGACGTCTTGTCCTCGACTTCTTGCTTGGCTCGGTTGTAGTTGTCAAGGAGATGTGACAGCTTGGTTCGTTCGTCCATTAGCGCTCCCTCTGCCGCCTTTAGTCGGATATTGAGTGAGTCTATTTCCTCCTTCTGCGAGTCCGTTAGCTCACCCCGGACATCCGAGAGACGAGCAGAGGCCCCGGCGATGTCCCGCTTGAGAGCCAAGATGATCTCGTCGTTGTCCTGTAGTTGCTTCTTCAGCGAGGCGTTTTCTTGTCTGACAATTGACAGATGATAACAATAAGTAGTTGCCAAAATTGTACATACTATATTCATTAACAGAATACGTTGACTATTTTTGCTAGCGGTTCTAAATCAAACCTTGATACGTTCAAAAGGAAACGGATACGCCTTTTATACGCCAGTTTGACGTAAGTTGTGCACGTGATTTCTTTTTCTATAAGAACGAACTGCAATAGGTATGATTAGTTTATTTGAGTCGTCATAAAACATATATTACTATAAAATATCTGCTATAATTTGGATGGTTACGTTTTTGTTTTATCTAATAACTAATGAAGTAAATTGATGACACTAGGTCACATCTAAATGGTTGATATCGCATATATACGCTTAAATATATCCTTCACCTGATTGTGACAAATGCTCTTTATATTACTGTACAGTTACTGAAATATTTATTGAGATTTGATCACCAATTATAAGGTATAATGGGTTCAGTATCTATATTTTCAAAATTAGCATACATGTCCACGTATTACTTAACAGTCAACGGAAATTTATTAAATCTTTCATTTGTTTTATGCGGATGCTATAACAATCATTAACATCTTCGTTTATCATCCTAGGATAATATTTTAATCCGCTTAAATCTGCATAAATAATAAAATTTAATGAATCACAAAACATATTCTATCGTATCGTCTGTTCTGTACGTCCATATACAGACTAAACCTTGATCTAAATTTCATACAAATCATGACTGTGTGTCAATAGTGTACCCACCGGAGTGCCACGATGGCTCTCTCCAAGGAGGCGACTTCAGACGAGGGCTTGATAACGACTGTAGGCTCCGGAATCACCGGTTTCTTGTTGCTTAATTGGGTCATCTGGTTCGTCAAATCTGTCGCAAATAAAAGGTGCATGGACATAACTTTTTCATTCAATGAATATGAGATAAATAAATAACATATTCTATTGCATTCATTTTAAGTGAAGACAATGCCAAAACAATGTTTAGAAATATCTTTTTGTTCAAAATGTTACATATTATATATTACGATATAAAAAATATATGTACATAATAAATAAATGAATTAATAAAAATAAATAATATTAGTAGTATTTTAAATATCATGCTGAATTATAACAAACACAATGGGGTAAATACTGTAGCAGTTAAACCTTATAAATTTATATATGTACAATAAAAATATATATTTTTGGATACAGTAAATGTATAGAATACCCATATAAAGGCAAAAATATAATTATTGGTAAACATAATCAATAAATAATTATATATAGAAAAAAAATTAAGGCTTGTAACATGTAACAAGTAAAAAACGTGAGAAAACTAAATTATGTTAAACAAACAAATAAACTTTTCACAAATTATGTAAGAACAACATGAGGACATTTTAAATTAAAATGAGAACCTGCAGTATCATTTTGTTCGTTATCGACATTGCTCATATTTGTCATTTTGATATAATAGTCATCTGTATAAAGAATAAACAACAAGAACAACAAAAACTTAGCTAAAATGAACACTTCTTTTTAATATAACACAATTTAAAATATATAAAAGTATCTCTGAAAGTTAGTTAAATTGATAAATAATTGAAAATTATATTTCAAATAAATGCTAAGGTGCATTTTTATGAATAAGGCACCTAAATAGTCCATAAAATATCACAGAAGAGCTAAACGTTATAGCTTTAGGTAACTATATTATATTCTAAAGAACGTACTATTTTACATAGACATTTTAATCTGCATTTAAGTATTAATGCAAGATAATATTATACATCATATACGTTTTATAAAAATAAATCAGTACACTTACGTCATGCTTAAATAAAGTATACATAATATTGCACCTATGAAACAAATTTATTATGGCGTAGAAATAGAAAATAAATTTAAACAAAAATGCAAAATTTATTAAAATTCTTAGAGTACTACCAAATAAGGAATCAATAACAATGCCTTTTTTTTACAAACAAATTAGCTTTATATATGATCTAAAAAAGAACTGCATAAAGTTAGTTGAGATGTAATTTCACTCCTTTGCGAGTATTATCTATTTCATTTTTCTACAGAGAAACATCTGGGTACATTAAAATCTTACAACATTACTCAGCTAAAAGGTTCCAATAATTGTAACTTTACTAACAAACTGATAACTTTATATTCAAATGTATTATTATTGGCTGACCGCAACTGACTAATCAGAACATATCTAAGATCAAATCAAGTATGCTTGATCGATAACTCACCAAGACATTCGCTCTTCTTATCTGCCAGTTCACTCTGCAGATCCTTGTTCTGCTTGAGCACCTTATTGAGTCTCTCCTCCAATGCTTTGATAGTAACTGCGTGTTGGCGGGACACCTCCCGATACTCATCGACTTCCGTTCGAGCTCGTGACTCCGCCTGACGCACTTGATTGGCTACTGAGGTCATTGCTTCATCCCTCTCAGCCTCCAATCGGGCAAGACTTGCGCGAAGCTCCTCCTCCACTTTTTCTCGCTCGGCGAGTTGTGACATTATCGATTGAGTTTCGTTAGATCGCTCGGATTCTTCAGATTGTCGCTCAACAAGACTCTGTTACAAGCGAAGAAAACATTTAAATAGATAAAGACGTTCAACGTAACTGCAATTGTGACAAAGCAAAAAATGTAACTTATGCAAGCGGAACAAGATTTAAACGATAACACCAAGTATGACGCTAAAAAATAATTTAATTTATACAGTAATTAAAAAATAAAAAGTAAAATTAGAGTATTGCAAATTGTGGAACATTAAAAATAATGAAACTGTGAAAGAAATCAAAGAAAAATATAATTAACTAGATAATCATATTCAATTTAATCATAATTTTCAAGTCAAATAATATGATAATTAAAAGTTAAAACTAGAATAGGCGGAAATGAAGGGAACAGAGTAGTGTGGAAATTATGTAATCAAAAACCAAATATACCACTTACTCGACAGTTTCGACAAAGTATCTAAGTAACACAAAGTAAATCATATAACAAGAATTTAATAGTAATCAATTTGAGACATTCTAACATATTACGGCCTGGCATATTATATTCTAACATATTACAATTTACTGTAATTTACTGTAACTTTACGGTAAATTAAAGTTACATAGTTAAATAAAACATCAAGGACTGTTATATTTTAAAAGTGAAAAGCATACAAAATGGAATTAATTATTTTACACGACACATCCATTTAATCATTAAATTAAACAAATTCGCTTAAAACGTAGTATAACATTCACACTAATATTATAAAATTGTTAAAAAATAATGTATTTCCAACTACATATACTATATAAAAAGTTATAATATTCAATTTCATTTAAATTCAAACTAACAAAATAGTAAATATGATCATTACTTAAATGAAATATATAAAACGATGGTATTGATTGTATATTATTTATTAGGTCTTATATAGAATGTACACAATAACCTTTTTATAGTTTATAACATGTAATTGTAAATTGCAAATGTTTAAAAATTAAAATTAAATAAGTATTAAATTTAAATTTGACAATTATCTACTTCAATTGACTCTACTAAAAATCCTGAATAAAAAATAAATGCAGTAATATACATTTTTTCATG
Organism: Invenusta paracnida; assembly: GCA_036023295.1. Classification (NCBI taxonomy): domain Eukaryota; kingdom Metazoa; phylum Platyhelminthes; order Proseriata; family Coelogynoporidae; genus Invenusta; species Invenusta paracnida. The sequence continues at coordinate 18,895 of JAYRBW010078918.1, read as the reverse complement.
AATGCTTATTTTATTTCAAACAAATTGTTGAATTTGCCAACTGTATTTATACTTCTTGTAATACTTCTATTTGTATTTCTTGTAGGTGTAATGCTTATAAGCATTACACCTACAAGAATTCTTTAAATAAGAAATTATACTGATAAACAGACACAGACTCTATAAACCAAAAATAAATGTCAACAACAATTTCGTAACATATTAGTACTTTTTCATTAATACTAAAATGTTATAATATTACATTTCATAACTTCCATTAATTATTTCTGCATATATACGAGTTTAAGTGGACTTCAAATATATATAAAAACTAGTATTTTTCAACGTATATTATTATATATATTATGTATATATTAGCAATGTATTCAATAGAATAAATTCCTTTATAAATTTTTTCAAATTATATGAAGGTTTAAACTTTTAAACAATATTAACATCGTTTTAATTTATACAATATATATGTACATATAACGCATGATTCAAGAAACAAACGCACTTTACTAAGTGCATCCAACTTGAACGAAAACAGTCAACAAAAACACATGGGTCGTGACTTACACGCCACATTTCCTTACAAAATTTGATATCAGTTGGGCTAAGAGCCCTTGTGATCCGTAGCGTTTGCTGTAGGGATTACAATTCAAACATAGAGCATGATTACACATAGTTAATATCTATTTTATGAACAACATGAACAATAAGTTATATTCATCTATATATAATAATGATGTTTTTAAACCGTTGTGAGATTATTGTAATTAGAATTTATTATTATCGCACTATGCCACATTCGGTAACTAAAATTACTAAAATAATTATAAATAAATACCTTAACTTCTCTAATAAACGCCCCGGGATATTTATTCAAGAGAACGTGTTATATATTTAGAAAATTTTAAATAACTAGGTAAGCTTCACTTTAAATAATTGCAATTATTATTATACAGTATATTATGTATATAGGTACCTACCTAGATATCCAATAAAAGCACAGGTGTTTAATAGAAAAAATGAGGTATTATATACGTAGTAAACATGCTAATCTTTATAACAGTTTGATTTCGTTAATAGTATTATACAATTATTGTTGCTATAAATCTAGTGCAAAAATACGATTCATGATTTCAAAGACTTTAATTCCTTTGTTTTGTAGCTGAACATACCCGCTGGAGTTGAGCAATTGATTCCTGGAGTTCATCTCGCTTTTTCTCTTCCGTTTCAGACAAATTCCGAAGTTTTTCAGCTTCAGTGGCGCAAATGTCATCGATAGTTCTTTGAAGAGTTTTAGCAGCTAAAAAGAGGTAAAATGTAAGATAACAACATTATCGCAACAGAACGTATTACAATACACATTATTTCTACACTATGATTGTAAACATTTAAACAGGATGCGATTATTCAATGTTATACTGTGTATTTATTGAATAAGCTGCCGGTAAATAATTAAGGAAGGCTTTATTTAAATGTTTAACTATAGGTAGTATACTTAAACCTATTGTCATCGATATCATCTAATTGTAAAGATAACAAATCATAAGTTGTATTTTAAAATTAATTAGAAATTTGTAATATAATATTTTTATGAATACAACAAAAAATTTAAAAAGTACTTAATTATGTCAAATATAAAAAATGTATTAAGAAGTCTAACTAAATTTACGTCAACATAATAAAATAAGTATTATTATATTTTGCAAGTATATACATAATATTAATCCGAAAATCTACCTGCCCCAAAAATAATGTAACACTTGTTTTTGGAAATAACAAATGTCAAATTCAAAATGAACCGATTTAATGTATTGAGGGTGATTATAAACTGTAACTTCTAGGATTTTGAAAACATCAAATGTAACACTATGTTGAAATATACTTTATACTTGTTGATAATACAAAACGGCGTCCGATGTAAAAAGTTGTACATAACCTTGTCTTCATTCATTAGTGAAAACAATGCTGTACAGAGAAAAAGTGCATAAAAAACAAGAAATGACAAAAAGATTGAGCACACACCGTCAAGTCTCTCCTTCTCAAGCGCCTCCTGTACAGCAGCTTGCGTGTCCACTGTCAGCCGCTCCGTCATCTGTTCCAACTCCTCCTTGTGTCCAGACTCTAACTGGCCCATGCGGGATCGGAGTCGGTCGCGTTCTTGCAGTCCCTCTTCCCAACGTGAGAGCAGACTACGGATACTGGCGGCAGTAGCTGAGGAGAGAGAAGAGCGAAATAGAATTAATTGATGATTGAAACAATCTAGTAGGTGTGTCTCAGTTGTGTAGTAAGTGTATAATCATTAAATGACAAATTCTATCATTTTTATTTAATATAATAATGATCAATATTGAAATACCACGCCTTATTAAATATGATTATTATAAAATTGTTTTAAAATTATATTTTACATTTTAATATGTTTAATACTAAAATTATATTTTTACAGTATATTAGTACGAATAAATAGGTACTAAGTAATTTTGTTAATAGTGCTAAATATATGTTAATTGCACGCTGGAGGTTATTGGTACATTTTTCTTACTACAATATCCATAAAGTATTTTATGTAATTTAGATTTTTATTTGTGTTACTTAATACAATATGCAATGACTAGAAAAGTCATTTTTGATGCTAATAGTAAGGATTTTATTATGCCGCAAGAAAATGTTTAACCATATTACTACTCTTAAATATATTATGTAATAGTTATGTATACACTAATACAGGTATTAAAAATGGTTTCATTCACATAATTGCAAATTTTCTCATTTTTCAAATTGAAATATTTTAGTAGAAACATTTTTAAATTATAGGATTGTTGAATTGATCCCCAATAACATATAATAAAAAATAACCTAAAAATAGAAACAAATAAAATAAAATGAAAGAACAAATTCATGTAGTCCATACATTCCGTAGAGAGCTTGGTGTTGACCCCTCCAGCCTCCAATGCAAGATCAATATCTTGCTGCCATTGGTACTGCTGTTGCAAGTCCATCAAAAGAGCTTCTTTGATTGGATAAAGGATCTCATCGATCGGTTGTGCAGTCAATTGGGTGACCTCGTCTCTCAGGCGAAAGGCTATTCTTCCTGAGGCATTCAGTCGATCCTATCGAAGTGAGAAGAGTTGGTTGTCTTAGTAATATGTGCAATTTAAGACAATTGTTGTTTTATTATTATTTTTCTCATTGATCTCAGCAATAATATATTAAATAACTTTTTAAATGTGTCATTTTGCTTGCCTTCGTTTATAAATAATTAAGACACATACAATAATATAACCGTTCAAAATATTAAACTTATACTTCAAATAATATCGGCGTACAGAATAAAGCAATATTGTCTTACAGGACAAGTTACAAGCATGATCTTGAGAGTGCGATCTTCCATTGTAAAATTCAGGTTAGAACCAAATGCGGCATATTAAGAATCGCTGGACCAACATAGTTAACTGTCTCAACGTTAAAACTTATAAAAAATTGGTGTTGAAAATAACAGGAATTAAACTTGGCACTTTCAATCTACTATTCTATCACAAAAATAGTAATTCATAAACTCAAGTAATTGATGCAAAAGTAAAGAGTTGTAAGCCAGTGTATTTATTACTAAAAATATTTTAAAAGGCTTGTTCTGCGGCAAATAAATGCAACCATCATTACCAACAATTATAGAAAAACGACTCGATGTATTTCGCGAGGTAACATACTTTACGTAAACAGGGAATGATGCAAAGTTGTTCTAAAACTTGCTCTATACACAAAGGTACTATAGAGAATTATAAAAACGTTAGAAATATTAATAACATTTTACAATTGGAAAGTAAGTTTAAAGTTCGAGTGAGCTAAAATGAGTGTTTATGTAATAATCAATATGAAATAATGATACATCGATAGTAGCAGATATTGAATGTAAACTGATAAAATATTGATTAAATCAAATAAAGACGTGAATTGAATTGAAAAAACCGAAGAATAACAAACGATGAAAATACTTCAACGGTAAAATAAAACCTAATGTTAAAAACACACAAACGTTAAAAATAGAAGCTAAGGGAACGAAAAGAGAGGACGACACATAAAAACTAAGTACGAAAAGGTATAAACTATCAGTTTAGATAACATGTGTATATTACTTATGATACAATTATGTAAACAAACTAGCTAAATTAAGTTACAATCTCAATTAAGATAATGTTTTAGTCTAAAACATAAAATGTAATCGTTTTTCCCTTCACTAACAGTTAAACACAGATTCTAAATGCTTTAAACGAGAGCAGGTTAAGAATATACTAACTTTACATTGTGTTGTACTATTTCACTTACATTGGCTTGCATAATATGATTCCTGAGGTTGGCCACGGTCTTCCCCAAATCAGACTTGGCAGTGCCAGCCTGCTTAACCTCCTCCTTCATGTCATTGATCTTTCTGTAGAACTCAGTCCTCTCATCGATCACCTTTCGGAGCATCTCCACCAACTCATCGTCTTTGATCTCACCGTCCGGCGCGCGAATACCGGGCGTTGAGAAGGCAACCTGCATTACTCGGTTTCTCAGGCGTTCGTACTGTTTGTTGATTGGTAGGTACCATCGGATAAGAAAAGAAAAGCGACACCGAGTATATTTCTTATTAAAAAGTAAGTACAACCTAAGATGTTATCTTAATGGACACATGATTCATTCTAAAATGAAAAGTTATTACGAAATATTTACAAAATGAAGAGTGCAAAATATAATTACTCAGGTTAAAAATATATTTTTTACAGTGTATTTCTCCGTATTTTAATATACTTTTTTTAATAGTGGATTATTAATAAATTTTCGTTTATATTGTGCTTTGATTTCAGTTAAGGTTAATTTATACCTCATATGTTTAATAAATAAAAAATTCGATTATAAGCAAACTAAAAAGTATATGAAATTAAACTTGAATACATAAAGCACTAAAAATAAATGCAAATAAATCATTAATGTACAGTAATAAATGATAAATAAACGTTAAATATTTCAAAGATAGACAAAGATACACAAAGGAAACTATATGTCCTTGTTTGCATCACTTTTTATATAGAATATTTATAAATTATAATAATATTAAATATAGCTAATTAACATAAAATATGTAATTTCTTTGACGTTTTAAGAGACAATTTTGAATTGAAATGCAGGTTACACAAACAATAATTGTGTTTATATGGTCTGAACAGGACAACATATTATTATTTCACAACGGCACGTACCTTTTTTGTAGCCTCCTGAAGGTCAACCCGAGCCACCCGTTCTGTACGCTGCATGTCTTCATACAGCCCGCGAACCTCCTCCAATTCTGTGCGATTTCGTCGACTCTCATCGCGTCCCTTGAAGTCGTCGACTCTAGCTGCTTCCAAGTCCTCGCGTAGTTTACTGATTACAGATGCCTGGTCGGAACATTTTGCTTCCACTACCTTGTATTTCTATAATTTAAATATCAATGATATAGTTGTGGTAAGAAAAATAAAATAAAAATAAACAGTTGTAGGATCATTTATTATTAAAAGTTATTAATAATGATATAGCTTTCTTATAGTATATTCTGTACTACTCATTCGTTTAAAAGTAGTATAACATTTAAATGACATAAAAGGTTTGTATATTTAATAGATGCATTTTATTAGAGGAAATAAATCATACTTGTCGTAAAGCCAGTAATTCTTTTTCTTTTGCATCACGTTCGTCATCAGCTCTTTTGCTTTCCTTTACTCTTGTAAACTGAAAAATAAACATATAAAACAAAATATCTCTCAAAATTAAAAGAAATGTAAATGTTTAAGTAATTAATAACGATAAAACTATACTACACATGTTTAGTCAATGTAAAATAATTAGTAAAACGTATTATTAATTAAAAAGTACTACAATATATCACAAAACCAAGTTACTCAATAAAACTACTAAAATATAAAAAAATAAAACATTTTGGGTGACCAGTGTTTGAAAGTTTGTAAATATAGAGCTTTTTTGAACAAAATATATGTATACTATCAATGAAGAAATGAAATAAAAATATATTATTATATATGAAGTGAAATATTTTTTCTGCTATCTAGAAAATGGAAATGAAAATAATACGGTTAAATAAGCTTATAAGTGTAAATATATTTATATACAATATAATTTTAAAAATATAACTATAACAAAAGATACCGAAATATAACCATAATTTTTCGATCAAATGCAAGTCACTCAAACAAAAATAAAAACCAAACAAACTGATAAAAACCGTACATTAAGCATCTACACAACATAAAGTAGATACTACAGTGGGGTAGTTTAAGGAAAATAATAAAGAATAGTCAAGCGTGATTATCATGTGACAAATGTGATTGGACGGCAGTCACATGATTACCCTCCAATGAGAAGTAGGTACATACAACAGGTACCTCGGGGCTGCTGTATCTGCTACGAACATTTCGCTTGTGGCATTTTCGGCACAACTGCTGTTGAAATTGATCGTCAATTGTAGCAGATGAAGAAGTAATGCTGATGGCATCTGTTATGAAAGTAGTATTCTCAGGATCGTGTTTTCGAGAGAAACAGGAACATTCACAAAGAGGGCATTGGTCATTTCGTGGAACCAATTTACTCCAGTCAGTCTGGATACACTTGTCCTGTAGCAGACATCAGCATCAACAGCATTTCCGTCAAGTGAATTATATAATGAGCAATACGTGTATGAATGACGCTTTGATCATACCGAAAATAAATATAATCTTGTTAAACTCATTTGACAAAAGTTTTATAAATATGACTAAATGAATAAAAAATTTAATATTCCCAAATAAATAATAAACTTCCCTAAATAAACCATATAAAACATACTATTTAGTAATATTGACAGTTGTTATTAATAGATATACTCAAATAAATTTTTCACAGTATACATAAGTATAATTATGATTTTATAAATAAAACATGATATTTTATTAAAATTAAGATAATTTTTTGTAATGTCTACAAACATATTAAATACAAATTACTAATTACAAGTAATTATGACTTATACGTAAATATTCCCTAACGTGTGAATAATCTAATACAAATTCAAATGGGTTGTATCCATTTAAAAATATCTAAACCTGAAGAATGCCTTTAATTGGTCAACAAAGAAAACCAAAATATTGGTCTCACCTTTGCCTGCATAGCGGAAATAGTGACGTCCTTCTCATTCATGTCCTTCTTGAGGGTTTCAATCTCTCGAGTGAGCCGACTTATGGTGGAATCCTTATTGGTCAGGTCCCTCTGCAGCTGTGTCACCAGGCCCGAGGTTATCTGCCGGTCCCTGCGTGCCTTCTCTAGTTCACCCGATACCTGAAACAATTCCGTCTGTCTCGCGGTCACTTCTTGTCGTAGACTTGCCTCACTACCTCCACCACCACCCTGGTCCAGACGATCTCGAGCCTGGGAAATGGAGTGGAGCTGCTCCTGAAGTTGGTGGACCTCCTGACACTTATTGGCGACCTGTACAAAGGAGATAGAAGGATGCAATTATTATAGGCAATTTCAACTCAATTTGAGAGGAAAAATAAAAATTTTCATTATTCCTTATAATGAAAATTTATATTATATTCAATGTTTCAATCAAACAAAAAAGAATAATAAACCTTTTGAAAATCAAGTTAAACATTTTTATTTCACTTATTTTAAGGTTTGAACAAATCTATGTTATATTGTGTTTTGTACATATTGTGAATTTATATATTTTTGATTAGCTAACCAACTTTTTGCCATTTTTGGAAAAAAGTATATAAATTTATAATAAATCTATAAATCTATATTATAGACTGTTCTAAATGAAATTCCATACATAATATTTACCATATAGCGCAATATCTTCAGTATGTTATTAGATGATATTCAGAAAATGGCCTAATTTGAAAATGAAAAAACAATTTTAGTTTTTATATTGTTATTTCAAATGTAAAATAAAATTCGATAATTAGTAGGTGATAGTAGTCATGAATAATAAATTATGGTATTACGATAAGAAAGAACTAAAATTGCTGGTATTTATCAATACATTAATACAACTATATTCTATAACTAGAAGAAATGCAAAACAAAGTGACAATGAACTATATACGATTATACAGTAGATAAAACGTGTGTCTATCTAACATAAAATGTATACCTCCTGTTCCAGATGTACAAGTCTACTTCGGATATCTGGGTCAGCAAGGGAGTTCATTTGACTTTGGAGATTGGACAACTCGCCCGTAAGTTGATTGATTCTGAAGTCTCTTCCGGTTAACTCAATTTCTATCTGCTGAAGACGATCCACTTCATTTTGAAGAGTGATAATGCGCTGCTCCTATACATATTGATGAATGAGCCCGGATTAGTTTGATCATGATTAATTATTATAATTTTAAACAATAACTACACATAAAGGGTTCTCCAGCTTAAGGTAGATATTCTGTCAATTGTGGGAAATACAGTTAACACTGTCATTTATGTATGTATGATAATTTAAAGGCATATTGTTTATGCGTATAATAACAATATGTTTTACATATTTTGGACGCAATAAAAAAGGTATATGAAATATAAGCCAATATTTTAGATTTAGTGTATTTAGAGTATGTTTAGTTACAATATATAAAAAATTTACAAAAGAGGCATTTATTAACAGATTACTTAATCTAAAAACAGATTATAAAAGAACATTATGAACTTTTACATAATGTTCGTAACAATGTAATTATTAATATATATATGCTTTTCCATGTATCAAATAACCATTCCCACATGGATTATTCATTAATGGATTTAATTTTTCAAAGATTCGAACTGATGCCTCTCTTGCATGTAAGACAGATCATGACGCCTCATACTACTAAATACCTAGTCGAGTATTTTGGCTAAAATTAATGATATTTTAGTTTAAAAAGAAAGTAATTAACATGTTTTTAAAGTGGTATCAAGCATAAAAAACAAAATACATCGCGCTCATAATAATATCCATATATACTATTCTTGAGATTATATTAATAATTCGGGTAAAAATTATATATATTTAATGAGAACACCTTACAAGATAAACTAAATAAATACACAACACATTTTTATATCAAGGATTTTCATATCTCACCTTTTCTTGAAGAAGGTTTGAGTCTGTAATTGCGTTAGAATGAACGGAATTAGCTGACATTGCGCCACCTGAAAACAAATCACATAATTTAAAGAATCCGTTTATGTATCAAATTAAAGTTTTAAAATCTGTGATAAAAATCTATGTGGATAGCCAGTATCAATCAATACCTACTAATAAATATAGTACTAACACTAAAAATTATAAATTAATACCGCGAAAATTTCAGTGTATATAAGTGGAAAATGGTAATTAACAATAGTATGTAAATGTAATAATTTTAAAATAATCATTGTTACATATATTACAGAAAACTGTTAATTCACGATTTTTTTTTATTTGACGCAATTGTTTGTAAGTTATTTCACCATAATACATAATAAATGAATAATATAACGAATGATATAACAAATATATTATATAAGCTAACAATAGTGTACTGTAAACATGAATTATCCAATATTTACAGGTAAATGTAAAACAAAACGAAGTGTGATAAATAATAATGCTGCAATATTACACGATAGAAGTGCTTATCAAATGAGGTAAATGATAACTCTACACACGCAAAGAAAGACAATAGGAATAATAGAAATGGAATAATCTAGAATTAAACAGTATTGTGTGGTGCTATAATAAAAAACTATTTATTCGGATTTAACAAAAAGCTTTTTTTAATTGTGAATAAAAATACTCTATAATACTCTAATATACTCTATAATTTTAAATGATTTTCAATTTATGCTTGAACCAACAACACTGAACACATTTAAGGACACAATTCATGTATATTGAATCTAAAGGAAAAAAAATAATGAACAATAAAACAAAATGAAAGATATAAAACATAAAAAATGCATGTATGGATATAATACTAATCAAGTAAACAAATGAACAACAAAGACAACGTTTTGATGCTATAAATTTACCGCCAATAATGTATCCAACTGAAGAGAATCATATAGCAAATAGTATAAATAATTAATATATAAAACCTATATGTTATTAAATAACTTGCATGTATACATAAAAATAAACTTTGACTTGGTGGATTTACAAAAACATCGCAAAACATCATTTTTGTTCCATTCTTGAAAACAATTCATTGTTGATGAATGAAGAACAGTAGATGTGCAAAATAAATTTGAGTAAAGGAAAAAAGTTATAATAGATTTAAAGTAAGATTAATCCGAGGAAGACGAAAACATAAAAAAATTGTAAATATGTTGGCAATTTAATGACAAGCAGCTGTTTATATTATTACTCGATTTATATATTTATCCGATGCTACATCATCTCTTTATCCGTCATTCTAAAGGCTGATAAGTTCAAATCGTCTTTATAGTACATGAAATAGGTCAACTTATGTTTTTATAAAATAACAGAGAACAATTCATTAGCATAAACTCTCAAATCAGGAATAAAAATGCATACCGTTTTTTAATAGGATGGACAGTCACGCATATTACAAAGGAAACAAAGCAATGATACTCTCATCCTACAATAAGTTCGATCGTTTCCGTCGTAAATCTTGAAAGAAAAAATCAATGGATTTTTTAATCTGAACGAATCCAGGTGGTTATAGATTCTGTTATAAACTCATCTATATATACAGTTATAATTATTAAATGTTATTCAATAATTAAATAGTAACCTAAGTAAACCCCAGGTTATGAATTAAATATTATAATATGACGCAATACCACTCTGGAGGTATAATAGTTGATGCAAACGTTTCAATTGCTGACCTTTATTACAGAAAAAACTAATTCCTGTAAAAAATTATGACACAATATAGCAGCTTTTGCAACTAGTACAATTCAAATACAGATTGACAATTATTAAAAGCCAGCTGTGCTTTAATTTTAAAAACAATAAACAAATTATTTATTACACATTAGTATTCTTTCTAGAAATGAAGCGAATATAATATGTATGTATGATTTTTTATAAATGTTGAATTGTTGATACTTTATTCCTTTGCGTCATTACATTAAAATTTGTTTTACTAGAACACAATTCAAAAATACACAAAAACTTAATAAATCGTTACAGTACCTAGTAATATCCAGTTAATCGAATAAGTTGGACAGTTATTTTTAATTAAATGTAAGCAACATGATTTATTTTAGGCTATGTAATAGGGATATAACATAGATATTTAACAATATAATCAACTAGAAAGTAATTATTTTGATGTTTTTATTTAGTCTAGTTAACCCTTTCATTTATGGACGTTTGTATCTCGATTTGGAACTGTTTGGAAAAGTTCTTGTTTATTGAAATTTTTAGATTGCAGACCAAGTTTAGTACATTATTCGATATCTGGTAAAGAGCGTATTAAGATAACCTACTTCTGCCGCCTGTGTGAAAAGACCCTGGTCCCGACACACCCGGTGTGTGTTGCACATGGTGCTGCTGGATTGACGCTGACGTTACGCCCACGGCTGCGCCTCTACGTGCGCTCCCGGCACTCAAGGGTCTTCCTCCCAGACGGAATGTAGAGCCGCCTCCGCCAACACACTTCACAGATCCACCGGGGAGCGAGCGAGGAACACCGTAGGGCGCCTGGGATCCAGTTTGGGGCGGAAGGGCGCTCCCGGGCGACATCCAAGCTGGAAGTGGTGAGGAGATCACGTGACTTGGGGTGATGCTAGGAAGACTAGTTGTCCCGGTGGTCTGCACTGTGTGATACTGGGTCTGCTGTTGTTGTTGCATGGATGGAGACCAATTTGTTCGTTGGCTTATCCCGGAGTAAGACTGTGACTATAAGAAAAATAGGTGAATGCATTATTATATTTCGCATTTTATCATACTTACTATATATAAAATAGTAAATAAATTAACAAAAACGTAACAGATATTTCCCATAAATCAAACACAGTAAAATAATAAATGTAATCTTTGATAATTTGATACATTTGCTTTGTTAGAAGTCTGAAAAATTTCCGACTGTGACAAATTTCTAAAATTAATGTCGGACTGAACGATTGCACTGGTGATTTAGTTATTCTTTCTGTTTGAATATGGCCTACTAACGATGCTAATGAATACGAAATGATGGCAGCATGAGAAACCTAAATGAAATCAAGCCAGTATACTCTGGTAGTAGTTTAAGTTCAAAATTAAATGTTTTTCGTATAAATAAAATAATCTTTAAATATCAAGTCAAGTCTTTTATCATTCATCTCTTTCTGTCTTAATGTTTCCTCTGTTCTAATCATGGACACATACATTATAAATAAATATTTATAGGATATCAAACATATTATATGCGATCGTATATATTTATTTATCATTAATTAATGACAACTGTACACTCAGAAATGACCAAGATGTGGCAAGATCATTATACACATAATCCGTAAGTTCTCTACACATGGTTACGAATGTCATGTATATTTCCAAAGTACAGGTTTACTTTATTAAAAGAACAATATATAAGAATTTGGTATTGTTTCCTTTTAAAAAATGCACTTACAATATTCTTTAAGCTTCCTAAATATTGCATCTTTTTACATGAAGATATATAAATATAATAACTATACATTTTCAAATTAGTAAAATACTTGATTTCGGAATTTCTGTGCATAAAAGCGTAAATTTAGTAACATATAAAAGCTGACTAGCTTATACCTGCAACGGGGTATCTGTCGCCAGTTCATAGGCAACCAAAGCATCTCCAAATCGAATAACATCACCAATAGCCAATCTGACAGCTGCATTCTGAATTCTGATGTCATTTACATAAGTTCCCTGTAAAAAAATTATAAGATTAACAATTTGAAATATTATAATAAAATTAGTCTCTTAATTATAGTATTCATCTACTTAGATATTAACCAAAACATTTTAAAATTAGTAATAAAAATTAGTAATAAAAAAATTAGTAAATTTCAATTGCGAATAATTTGAATAGTTAATAGTATGACATGGTAATTTATATTTACAATAAATAATACATTGTTATATTTTGTGATTAAAATAATACACCATTTTCTATGATTTCGTTTCGATTAGTGTATATGTCTGTAAAATTAAAATTGTTATTAAATAGCTCTATTCTAATATTGAATAAATTTATTTTTTAAATATATATAAACATACATAAACACCAAATCATTTTTTTGTAAATAAAAATAATACCTGCGTTGTATCCAAGTCCTTAAGGATATAAGCATCATCCATGTCTGAAAATTCCAGAGTAGCATGCTGTTGATCGATAGATAAATTCTAAAATATAAAAAATGCAATAATTTAGACTATCAGTACATATTAAAAGGTGCAAATTGTTTGTATGAAATAAATAAATTTTATTTAACAAACACATTTCATACTTAAATAAATATTGTTTGCATAACATTAGTAAACAAAGATTTTATTTTGAAAAACCATCAATCTAAATGTAAAATATTTATAATATTCAATAAATTACATTTGTATAAACAATGATTTCAACAGTATATAACTAAGAAGTGCTATGTAAGTTCATTCTTATCTTGTGAATAGATAATTTCTTAGGAACATATAAATATAATATGCAAGTGTTAAAAATTGTACTGTTAAGAAGGCTAATGTAGGAATTAAGTTACTAAGTAAAAATGTAAATGTAAAAACATAATGTTATGTTAATTATTTTTATAAATTACTATTATATTATATATATAATATATATAATTACCAATTAATTAATAAAAACTAAAGTTTTTTACACCTTTTTATTAAAAAGAAATAAATGAAGCAGAATTCTCATGTTTTTACCTGAATAATAAAGTCACAACCTTCACGGCCTATAGTTGTTATTTTTGGAGAAAGTGGAAATATTCCATCATTTGATTTCAAAAATACTCTTTGTCGTGACATCAGAGCCGATTGTATGTTCTTACTCGTTATATCCTTTGTTTGTTTTCAGTATACTTTTCTGAATAAGAAAGATAGTTACATATTAATAATCAACATATGTATGGGGGTATAATCTAATGTATGTTTCCTGTTGAATCAGTTATGTAATATTAATGCTTTTTAAGTATATCATATTCTTATATTGATTATGAGGAGTTCAAATTTATCATTCAGTAAGTTTTAGCCTAACTCGTTTGAAACAAAAAATTGAAAAAACACTTTCAAAATTAAGTTTATCATGTGTTTACTCAAAATGAATGAAAGAAAGAAATGGTATATTTACTAAATGACAGTGAAGCATTTATGTTTACAAAATAAGTGAATCAAGAAACTATATAAATCTAAAGTCCTACAAAAAATTTAAACCAGAGTCAAAAAGATAAATGCAAGGAAAATCAAGTTAATAATTTATAGATTTATTATGATGAATGGATGGATGAGGCTATATCGAAGGACTTTGCCCCCGAAAAAGCTCCGTATTTTTTGTGGTGAGATACTATAAAGATTGGAGTGCTGGGTGGTGTAATGACTAATGTCGCCTCGTTGTAGAGGGAGGTGGTGGAAGGGTTGGTCTGGAGAAGTTATCTTCTGAAATTGACTTTTGGTCAAGTTCGACAAGTTTTCGTTTATGGGGACTATGACAGCGAGTTTGAGAGAAGAAGCATATGAGATGTCAGGAAAGATGATGCAGAGTGCATCAAAGGCCGCGTACTCAAAGATGCTTATAATGGTACTGCGATATAAGTTGAGAAGCCCTTTGGTATCGCCTTCATGACGGCAGAAAGTACGAAGTAGGAAGATTTAGTACGAGCTAAAGTAGTCGCATAATGTTTTGGATGCATCTGTATTGCTCAGCCACAAATCTTCAAGGAGGAAGATGGTGGTGGGCTGATTAGGTTGGGAGTGTTTGCCGTTGGTGAGTAGATTGACGTTCTTCCACAATTGTTTTAGATTCAGTTCACGTTTCAGTTTTCCATTGACATAGGTATGTTTCCTTTTAAGGATTCATTCTTTGAGGATTTTGTTAAAGAAATATGTCTTCTCTGGATTGTTGTCTGAAAGCCCTAGTTTTAACGTGTCTCTATTTGAATATGGTTTTGTCAATCCAAGGTGGGTGATTTTGTGATTAAATGGATGATTCTGGGCAGGATAAGTTTAGGATGTTCAGTAGTTTGTCATTGAAAAGTTGGATTTTTTATTTATGTCCAATTCGTGAATAATTGTTGTCCAGTTTGCCGTTGATAGTGAATCTAGAGCTACATTAATGCTTTTCTTTCTGTATGTTTTCCAGATTGTGTTGACTTTGATATTATTTTCTCTAATTAATCCAATGATGGCATGGTCCCCATTATATAGAGGGCTGATCTTAGTGACATGCTATGGGTTGGGTAACATATGTCGGTGAAAACTAAGTCAAGATATGATGCTTTACATGAAGGAAAGTTAACAAGTTGAGACTAAAAGTAGTGAATAGTTCTTTGTGGTTAAGGCCATAGAGTAATGATTATAAAGAGTGTTCACTCTTATCGATTTTATATACATCGCGTTGTAAATTTTCGTGGATAAAAAATCGTTTTATTTTAGTAAATTTTATTTAAATTGGTAGAAAAAAAGTAGTATTAATTATTTTGATTAAATTAATTTTATGAACCAATATATATATTCATACAATTTTAACATGCGTAATTTGTCTATAAATAAAAAATTGCCTGTATATCTCAAACTGTTTTACTACATACACGATTTAATTGCTCTGTTTTTAAAACAATATATTGCATAAGCTTTCGGGTGGAAAAATAGTAGTATTGAACTGTATACAGAATTTAAAAGAGTGAACACTCTTTGGATAATTACTCTATGGTTAAGGCTATTGAAGTCACCGAGTACAATAGTTTTAGATTCCTTGAGGGAAAGGAGAGATTTGGTCTAGTGGTTTTGAAAGAATTCTAATGATGTCGAGCCCTGAGCTTTGGGAGGGGGGGTGGTAGTCGAGAGAAATGATTATATTCTGGGAGGACTGATATAGCAGAATGACAGTGAGGACGAAGATCGTGTTGTTTTGACATTGATTCAGAATTTTGAAGGAAATTTTGTCTATGATATCAAAACAACAGCCTCCACCAATACAGGATAGATGGTCTCATCTAATGATCATGTTCCCGGGAATTGAGATAGACTAATCATTGATTGTAGAGTCGAGCCAAGAATCAATGATAGCTACAACGACGGCATTGTTAACCAGTATGCTAGCATGAAGTTCTGCAGTCTTGTAGCGAAAGGAGCGTGCATTGCAATGTATAATGTTTGGTGGATAGGTTATCATCGTCGATTAAGAAAGAGTAGGGTAGATGCAGTTTTCTTTTCTTCTTTTTTGTTGAGGGGATGTTCTGTGTAGGGGTAATGGAGTTTTGAATGGCCTTTCATTGGAATAAGAGCATCATAGATTTAATTTTGGAGGCAGACATTAATCTGAAAGTTGAGAAGGATACCCTGTCCCTCTATTTTCTTGAAGGATTAAAGATTTTAGCTGTATATTTTAATTTTGCAATTGATTGCATTGGCAGTAACCTTAGGTATGGTGTCATCAAATACTGTGTTATAGATTTTATGGTTTGTATACAAGTAAAGTTGGTTCACTAGGTCTTCACCTGGAAAGAATTGTTGATATTCATATAGATGTGAAATGAATTCTTGATGGAACTTTTCTAACAGCTCGGTAGTAGTTAAATTTGTATTATTGGAAAGAAGGCACATTTGAACACTAAGTAGAAAGAATGTCCATCTCTTAAGGATTGGATAACTTCCAGGTTCTCATTGATTCTCAGATTGGTGCGTACTCCTAACAACATTTCGATATTCTTGAGGTTGTTATTGCATGAGAATGTAACTACTGTTATAAGCATTGAATAGTAAGGTTATTGGTAACTCAGTTCAAGGCCAAGTGGTAAGAGCTGTGGGATTCTGATCTGTAGAGTTTAGCTTGCATGAGTTGACACATTGTTTTCCATAATCAGATGAATTGTTGATTGGCATTAACTTTTTTTCCAAAGAATTTATAAATCTACCTAATTTAAATTAGACTTACCATTGTGCTGTGAATATAGATTAAAATGAGAAATAGTTGATATGAAATTCCATGATCGATGATAATTCCAATAAAATGATTCAATATTCACTTCAACATGGCTTTTTATATACAAATGAACCATAGATGAATTCTGCCTACAGTGCAGATTTATCCAACTTTGAATAATTCTAGCAGTATATGTGACCTATATGGTGTCATAGATTCTATACTTAATATAAAAAACATACCCTTTCATATAGCATAACTTAGACTTCCAAGCATATAATTTAAGTTATGCTCATGTGATGCTATCCTGTTATATATTATTAATTTTTGCTTGGTATTAACTGTATAGCATTATTTGGTGTGCAGACAAAAGAATATAAAAATCTAATATAAAATAAAGTAATATCCTAGAGCATGAATACATTATATTTTTATATTTAATAAAATAAACATACATATTATGTTTTAGAAATAATATTAAGTTTAAATTATATTACTAAATTAATCATGACTAAATATATAATTATTGCTTATATCTAGTAATAAAGAAGTAAAGTATGTTTTAATTAACAGCAGACTTTTTATATAGTTTTATTATTTATGATTCAAACAATAATTAAGAGCACAATTTTAAAAAATATATATATTATTATATATGTCAAACTTTATAATATTATATAATTATATATGAGTGGGCTCCATTAAGTTTTCTGGCTAGATATTAAGATAATATTTTACACATATATAATCTAGGTATTTTTATGAATAATAGAAACATTTAAGATGTTGGTAAAAAAAGGCAAAGTTTACCCCGAAATTTAAAAAAGTATAATGTTATCTTTAACAAGATTTGATCATATGTAAGAATGTGGTTAATGTTAAATATAATATTTTATGGATTTATAAAATTTATATGCAAATTTAACTTTAAATAAATTATTATATTATTTTAGATAACATTTCCTTTTTTGAAATATTGGTATAATACTTTGTTCTTTTTGTTTTTTCCAAGTTTTCAGCAGTATTTTAACTTCGATTGTTTAAATTTGAAAAATGAAGATATTTGTAGAGGTATTGACATGAAATTTTGACTAATTTCTTAGATTTCTCTTGTTTATAAAAAATACTTCATTTATATGTGTTTGGTATAGCTTTAATATTAAATTTGAGAACTTATTAAAGTCCCCTTATATTAAGGAAAAATCTATATTTGTTTTAAGTCTAATGACAAAGAACTTACTGTTAAGCCTTTTGTGAAGTCTTAATACATTGTCTGAAAACTAGGTAAAAAATAATATAGATTGAATTAATAATTTATATTGATATTATTAATTATTAAATAAAATCATAAATTAATTTTAAATATTATAATATATAAAAATTTAGCTTTATAAAAAGCAGTTTCTTTAGTGAGCTATAATACATATTTGAATGGACTATATTCTTTTTAATTAACATTTATTTTCACATAGTTTTATTTTATAGAATTTTGAAAACTATCCTATATATAATTTATGATAAATAAATAAATCTTATTTTTTATTTAAGCATTAAAAATATTCTAGTGATTGATAATATATAACATATATATTATTGATAGTAAATGTAATATATTCTTTAAGATAATATATATTAATGATATGAATATTATATATGAGTTATATGTTGGTTATGTTATTTTTTACTGTTTTGAAAATTTCTCTAGGAAGTTTTTTACTCTTCTGCCCTAAAGCAGCCATTCTACCTTTGGTGTAACTCCTTTTTGTTAGTCTTCTTGTTGTATAGTTACCCTTTCTTTTGATTTC
>JAYRBW010078917.1:0-47933 GCA_036023295.1 Invenusta paracnida | reverse complement strand
TTCTATGTTTGTGTTTAACAGTTAGCGTGCTTCCTAACAGTATGATCAATCGAGCAGCCAGGTAGCCTAATCGTCTGTTATAAAATTAATATAATATAATTATTTTGCATATTAATTTTTAAATTTATTACAAACAAATTTTTTGCTACTAAAAGAAACAGGCGCCAACTATACTATATAGGCGCAAGCACTCTCGCCTGCCTCATAACTAGTTACGTCCATGTGCAGTAGCGAGCTCCATTGTACTTTTTACTACTCCTTGTTTATAATGCTTTCAAATTATTTTACAATTACAATTTTAGGTACATATGTATATGTATTATTTTTACAATATATATATTGTACGTTTATTGACTTAGTACCTAATAATAATAGTATCTCAAATAACTGAATAATAATTATAGATAAACTTATCATAAAAATATTTTTACAATTTTTTCTTCCTTTTTCAGTAATAGAATTAAACAGAATTTCTTTTTGGTATAATACAGATATTTTATCATTTATAGCTTTTGAACATTTTGAAATAAGCATAAAAGCTGAAAATTTTGTTTTTATGTCTTATTTTTTAAAATTTATTGTTGTATTTATGCTTTAGTATTATTTAACTAATTATACGTGTATGTTAGATATATCAGCAAATATTCTAGTATATTTTTATATTTACATGAATAAACATTGATTATGGACCTATAAGAGAATAATTTTCTTTAATAAATTCTTGCACTATATTTACCCGTCGAAATGTAGAACACATAAAATTCTATAATATGAATTGAAAGTAGTATTGGTCAATTATCTGAATCAACATCTAAAATACTCTTTACAGTTTAACAAGCTATCGGATTGTCTCGCTATTTGTTTATTACATATCTGGTACAAATGTTTTTAGCAGTTGTTTGTATTGCTTGTCCCTAATTGCTCTTTCTTCACTTAAATATATACTTTCTTGTGTATATGACGCTTTTTGAAACTTTACGGTATTTTTCATATGGGCAATGCTCTTTGGGACTGCTAAAATGGAAGATTTTATTATAATATTTTAACTGCAACAAGCTTCTCAATGGAAGATTTTATTATAATATTTTAACTGCAACAAGCTTCTCAAATGTTGGACTTTAAAGCCTTATACAGATATGTGAAAACTTCGGATTGTTACTGGCCTTAATTTATTTAGGTATAACATCGGGGTTTCAAATTTATCCATGAGTTTCAGATAATTTATATCTTTAAGATACTCATAATTACATTAATATTCATTATGGCCTATTAATATTTCAATCATACTTTTCAAAGAGAAAAGCATGTGTCGGGGATTTCGAATTTGAAGTCATAGTAACGTCGAGATCCTGTCTCGATAGAGATGACCTAAGCTATCACTCAGCTCTATGGGACCTAGCCCAGTCTAGTGATAGGTATAATGAACAGGTGGTGGAAAGGCTTATGAATAAAGAAATGTGTTACCTCAATGACGAGTTGGAGACCCGAGTGAACCATGGAACAGGTAGAGGTAGTTCCCCGGATGTTGCTTTGTGCACTATAACATAGAGATGGCTTCCTCTAAGGCTACCTTGAGAGTATGAGTTCGAGCCACCTGCTGAATTTTTATAACTGTTTGTCTTTCTTAACCAAGTGGTAAGAGAAATTTACCTTTGGAGCTTAAGTTTGGCGCTGTACTTACTATGTCTTTATAAACATAATTACTATAGCCATTTTAACGGATTGGTGAGAAATCCCACTTCAGCGTCAAGCGCTAATAGATGGACGTTATGAACTGGTATGTTCTACACAAAATCACTGTTTCATTTTATGAGACGCTTTGATAACAAACTTTTATGTGTTTATCTGATAAATCGTCACCTCATGTGACTCAGAAAGCTGGATAAAGCTGTCACTGTTGATCTCTTTCTTGATACTAAAACTGCCAATCTCCCTCAACATTAAATCGCTTGTGTTTTTCGCATTGTGGAAGTGGGGATATGTTTGAATCTTTTGGACAACTGCCTGCGCCTCGTGAACAACTTTGGTTGAATAAACAGTGCTATCTTAGGTGGACATTTAACTTCCCTTTTATTCAGGGTTTTCTAACAACAATATATGGTAGCTATTATTGCCCACTTACATAAAACACGTACGAGTAAGCTGCATATGACTATTATTCTATGAACACTTACTCGTAGTGATAATAATGATATTAGTCAATTTGTCAAACGAATTTCTTTAATTGTTATTGTACATCTACATCTACTACTATTATATTGGTGTTTCAATAATAGTTAAATGAATCTGATTCCTTTAACTGTACAGCTATCTTGGTTATTTATTTTTCATATATACAGTATACATATATAGGGTAAACAGAAATCTTTGCAAATATGGAAAATATTGAAAATGTTAGGCTATAAGCATGAGCAATAAAGTAGTAAAAGAATAAAAATGCATAACAGTAGTAATGACGAGAAGTTGGAGGAATCCGACTAAGATATAGAGAAGAATGGACCGACATTACCCTACAGCCTTGAGACCCTTACTCACCTACATAATATGTATTATATAATTCATAACTGTGAAAATCTGTTCTATATTGGTAAATTGCCACAATTTTATAAAATATGACATCAGCTTTTACTATGCAGAACCTACGGCAGAAATCGAACGTGCTGAAAAACGTGGAGGAGGCTCTGAGTGATTCAAAGTCATATATACATTGAGTAAAAATTACTCAGACATTTCTTCGCGAGTTAAGTTAGAACACGGAATTCCTCAATTTCTAGATAACCTATAGACATAAACTGTTAACTGTTTCGTACTAAATATATATGAGTCTGTGTCTACAGATTCTGGTGACATTTCTCATTTATATTATTGCTTGCATATTTTTAGATCCTGTTATTTTGTTATAGAAACTTGTAGTAATCTTCTGTTTTTATTGGAGCTATCATATCTTTGTGTCTAACTCAAACTATGCCATTCACTGAGCCTATTTTAAAAATGTAAACAATTCTATATTATGATTTTAAGTATCCAAAACGACTGTGAAAATGCAATAGTTATAATGTTCCGCTGTTTTATGTAAACGTTCATAGATTACTGTTGTATTGAAATAATGAACTGTTTCTATGGATATTAGCTTTTTTATTTTTACTCTCTTTTTTATGTTAATCTACCGGGGTGGGTTGCATAAAGCAAAATTTAAAGAAAGACAAGGTAAAATTACGAAACATATAATTAGTGAGAATAAATAAAACATTTATATAATAGTACGCAAATTATTACCGCTGAGGCGTTCAGGGTAATATTTTGTAAAGTTGTCTAAAAATGTAGTCCAGTATGAGTATCACTCAAGTATATAGGATAAATTTTCAAATACTCGATACATGTAAACGATTGAGAGGCAAGAGGAAGATAGTCAGTGTCATATAGCTTAGTCAACTGATTTTTGTTGGCATATAAATTAATGCAGTCTATTATGTATCTACAGCCATAATTAATTATCAAACCCGTATATCTTTCTTGGATATCAATGTCATGTGTAGCATTACATTAATATATTTTAGAGAAGTTTTTTCGATCTAGCCGACGTAGTTCGATTCTTTTCTATTGAACAGTAGGCGTTTTCATCATCAAACTTCTCTTCCCTGCAACTGCTACTATACTGCATCGTAGCGTGGTCATCATCAAATTTATCTTCCCTGAAACTGCTGCTACTGCATCGTAGCGTGGTCATCATCAAATTTATCTTCCCTGAAACTGCTGCTACTGCATCGTAGTATGGTCATCATCAAATTTATCTTCCTTGCAACTGCTGCTACTGCATCGTAGTATGGTCATCATCAAATTTCTCATCGCTGTAACAGCTGCTACTGCATCCCTCCATGTTGAATGGTTAATCATGAGTAACTGGACATCATATGGCACTCGCACTTTCATCAGCTCCTAACGTATCTATACGACACTTAGGTTGAAGCTGGCCTTGTGATCTGCATTTTATGTTGACCCATATAGGTGCAGTTGCAGCGCATGAGGAATTGGAAGCGACAGGATCCAGTAATTTCCTTTACAATGATAGAATGAGTTCTTGTCCAAATGAATCCCTGGATATTGGTTGCCATCTCGGTTCAGTATAAGTGTGAGGTAGAGGAGAAGGTGCTGACAGCGTAAAGGTTTGCCCTGTATCGTAAATTTCTGAAAGAGCCCTGAGAAAAGTAGTCTCTATTTGGGGAAAAGAGAAGTACAGCTTTGATTGGGCAAGAAACTCTTTCTCTCTCAATGTTTTATTGAAAATTTGTTGGGTTCTTCTGAATGGTTCGTTTATAAATTAGTGTGAGTACTGAAACTGATGTTACCTGTAGGTATTTTCACGATGATATCTAATTCACTGATAATGTGCTTACTTTCTCCAGGATATTGGTTCCGGTCAAGAGCATTAATTACATTTGTCATCCCACATTCTACCATGAATTGAGCGTGTTGCAAAGTTGCTTGGTAGTGTGCGTCGCAGTACTTACAAGGAGTGGACCTTAACAATTTCTTATAACACTTTTCTCGTACAGGACTGCACCTTTGGTTTTTATTCTGCTCTGGTCTTTAGTGGCTCGAGACGCGCTTTTCACAAGAGGTCGTCCATAGTGGTCTTCTTTTGGCACCCAGTTTTAATTCTGACACTGGAATTAGATTGCTTTTAGTTTTTATGTGTAATTCGGCAAAGCAGATGGTAGCCGTCATAGCTAGCGGCATAGTCAATGCGAGGCCTGATGCATACGGTTGTTCATAATTACCTAATAAATTAGTATATGCATAAAAGTATATGCTTTCTATTGCTGCTTTTTTACAGAATATCAAATTTTCTTGCCATTTATTAGGTAATTATGAACAACCCTGTACGTGTTGTAGACTGACCATATGGTGTTCTATAGTACATTATTATCAATAGTTGTCAATTATTGTGATAATATGTAATCGATAATGCAATTTCAATTACTTTTATCCCTGTTCCTAGAAGTGAGGTCATGTTAAATAAAAAAGTACGTGCTTGGAATATAATTTCAATTAAACTCAAAGAAACATATTGCATGTGTTATGCATTAAGTTTTATTATTTTTTATATTTTATATCAATTGAGACAGATGAGAGTATATATTGTCTGTATGTGTTTCAACATTTTATCCTTATATGAGGAATCGTATCATTTAAATCAAATAAATGAAATTCAAGTTATCATTTTTTTTAATGTACACTACACTTTAATTATTAATTTTAAATAAACTACTTTTTCCACAAATATTTTTTAATCATTTGTTAACATTTATTCGGAATATGACGAGAAAATCGGATCATTTTGTACATGTACATGAATATAATTCACAATTCTTATATGTTTGAACTAATTAGTAAAAATTTAGATAATACATTTTCTAACAACACAATTTTAAAATTTATGTCACATATAAACTTATATTATTGAATAAATTTTATTATATTTATATATTATATATTTCATAATTTGTATTTTATATATATGGAATAAGACATTAATTAAAGTGAAAATTAAGCCTACTTAGCCGAAAAGCAATTCTCTTAAATACTATTAACGTTAAGAAATAACCATCAAGAATATGTAACAAAATTCATTTTATGTATAAATTGTTATAGGTAAGTTTAACAAAAAGGTACTTTTGTGCTTATATACATTTTTCAAGTTATATTATAAGAGTAAACTTAGAAAAAGCTGAAACATAGATAGGTTGTTTTTAAATATTAAACGCGAACAAAAATTTAAAAGTAAGGTTAGTAAGATAATACATAACAAAAAACTAAAAAATATATTAGTAAAATTAAATACTTTACTTTTAATAAAATTTATCTATTTAATTTTAAATATTTCTAATAAGTCAAATGAAATATTTTGTCATAGGTAGTAATTATCTAAACAAATTTGCTCTATAATTATACAATATGTAAATATTTTAAATAAAACTAGCACATGCACGTATGTGAATGACCTGTATACGAGTATTATTAAATACAAGTTGGTTATATTATGTGTAATGTTATTAACCCTAATTCTAAATATATTTTTATTTAAAAAATCATTCATTTGAACATGTTATAGAAAGTTAAAATAATGGACCTTTTAATGTTTTATTCAAAAACAATATCAATAATACAGTATGCACTAGGTTTTGGAAAAATAATTTATTTAAAAAGGCGAAAATATAGACTTTCTTAAAACGTGAATATTATTAATATTTATTCAGTATAGGTACATATATATGTAGCTGTCTATTCGTTTTTGATTTAAAATATCTTGAACTTTTAATGTTGAATTTGAATACCTTTCGAAACTTATTGTAACAGAACACATTTTAATATATATAGCTTATAAAGAACAATTCATTCTAACAAATTTAAATTAATAACCTTTGATAAAAACGAAAGAAGTCATGACGATGTACCAACCTATTTAAACTATTACCCTTTAATTTGGAAAAGCCGTATTTTTTTAATTATAACTACACTGCAGTTATTAAGTTCACTAAATTTAAAAGTTACACACGGGGAACATTTCACGAATTTCAATGTACTTAAAAAAGGTAATAACATTTGATGAATTATTAATTTCAATTTTTTTCGATCATATCCTGCTTTAGACAGTAGTTTGAATTTAATTATACATATTATTTATATTTTATTAGGTTATAAAAGCGTATACGTGCTTATAGACATGCTTAGACGTGCTTAGACGTGCTTAGACATGCTTAGACGTATAGCATATATTGGAGTAAAACTGACATTAAACCCCCGAATTTGCATTTATATTAGTTTATTTATAATAAATTCATTATCTAAAAGTATCATCTAAAATTGAATAGCGGTAAGGCCAAAGATAATATGTAACAATAAGAGTTGTGTCATTAATTTATATTACCTGACCAAGGAGCAGTGTACTGCTAGTTTTATTGATACAAGATAGAGTTTGTTGTGACCTAATTCTTTCTTTCAATTTTCTATGTATAATGCAAAGTTCTTTATTTAATCATGTAGATAGACTATACATACATACATATCGACATACATGTATATAATATGTATATAAATTATGATTGTAAACTAAAGCACACATATTCTTTAGTTTAAAACTCACATAAAATAAAATTCTTTAAACGCAAATATCTAAGATTTTATTATTGAAAATAAGTGCTGTGTAATTTCATAATTATTACAGTTTAATTTTCAGTTATTCACAATAGCGTAAGGAAAACAGATGTAAAGAAAAATTTCATTGCCGAAGAAATGCTCTATAAAATCACAATTTCTGGAAAATCCATCATGAAAAATGATATATTACAAGATTTTTTCAGTAGGAAATTACAGTATAAAATGTTCATTATAAAAGTATTTTGATATAAATCACAGAGTATACGGATGGAAGTAATATATATATTCAGTGAAACAAACGATAAATAAACCGTAGAGTAATATGATATATTGAGTTTCAACTCTATTTATTTTACAAATCCTGAGGTGTTCCAGATGCTAAAGACGGACGAATGTATTTGAAAACACAGTTTCTTCTCAAATAACTACTCCCACGTGACAATTTTACATACTTTGTACAAACGATACACTCCAGCTGAGTCTTTTAATGTACTATTTTTAGGTTCGATATACTTCATCTATGTTACATCAACTTCATTAAATATAAGAAAAACTTATCTTATTCATGGCAGAATAATATCTTGATCTATTTGAGTAAAATATGTTCCATTTAATGTGTTCAGTTAGTAAGATTATTTAAGAGTTAAAACAAGTTTCAATCTCTGAAAATACTTATAATGGTAAATCTTGCCTATATGCAATTGTAAAGATATATTTTAGTAAACAGAAAACTTAATTTTATGATAATATGCGGATAAATATAAATAGATATTTAAGAGGAGTTTAAAAAATATTAAACGTTTGCAATAAATTAAAATCTGACATGAACATGAGTTAAACCTATTATATCACTTAAACGTTTGTAAAAATTACAATAATTCTTTAATTGTGCATTTAAATATTAAAAAAAAATATTTTTATCAAATAAATTCATTCAATTTATTTAAGGCAATTAAGTCATGTTGCTTTTTATGTCTTAAATAAATTTAAACATACCTAATCAAGCTAATTATAAAAATACACTACTCATATGGAAAAGTGATAACATTTATTAAAAATTACTTATATATTCTGTGGATCTTATTGATTAACAAATTATAGCACACCTATTTTGATTATTATTTTCTTAATATACAATAAATTAATCGACAATAAATTAATGTCTGTATAGCGTCTGGGACGCATAAATTTAGAATGCTTCTATTCAGTAGCGTAAAATAATAAATATATCTTTCAATATAAGAATTTTGTATAAAAAAGAATACAATCAAACTTCAATGATTGAAAAAATCGGGAAAAAAAATAATGCTAGCTAGCTATACATTAAATATTTAATATAAAGTGGTTTGTAATTCTAATTTGTTTTAGCGATGTGGTGCATTATTTAAGCGCTTCAAAGAGCGCAATGTCATTTAATGCAGAATATTAGTTTTATTGCCTACTTTTGTTATTGTATTTTTGATAAGGAAAATAAATATTCTGCTCATCAATAAACTCATAACCTTTAAATAATTGCTGCTAGTTTTTAACAGGAAGAAGAGTTCTAAAATCAGTTTGTCTAGACATTTGAAAGAGTTATCCCGGATACCTTCTGAGTATTGTGACACTGAGTTATTATAGCAGTCGATATAAAAATCAAAGTCTTTGTTTATTAGGTTGCTTACTGATTACGGAGAACACAAATGAAAAACAATCGACAATGTAAAATTCATCTTAGAGACATAAGATAAAGATAAAACACGCCCATTGAATTAATTTAATTTTCATAAAGCTTACTTATACATATATCAATACACACGACTTGAAAATTATTTAGTTATAAAATTTGGTTTTCGGTATATACACATATATATGTATGTATTTGTTTGTTTGTTTGTATACATGCGAATGTATAGGTTTGCAACATAAAAGCATTTTAGGCGTGTAGTTAATATAAAAAATGGGCAAAAGATTGCGATAGAGAAACGAAAATAATGTTGATATAATGTATTGATTAAAATTAAAAACTGTTACCGTCACGCAATAGATACCCAAGATGCCCAGGTGTTTTGACGGAAATACCAGGGGCACTTAAGTTTGAATCCGATAAAGGGTACATATTTATGAACATATTATACGGTCATGGTGTCATGTATGAGAGCTTCGACAGGTATACGTATTAATGTATTTCGAGAAACGGAAGAATTCACAGGTGCAGGTTTTCTTTCTCGGAAATGATATTATCCGCATTGCATTCACTCGAAATGTTTATACAATTTGTTTTAGACATACATATACTGCCTGTACTTTATAATCTTAGCATATGTACATGTACATACCTACATATTTGGCATATTGTTGATCAATACATAATATTATATGCTCTCTTTAGATATATACTCGTAAAAATATTCAAGTATTAGGAAGAAATAGAAAAACAGTAAATATAAGCTAGCAAGAAATACTTACATTATATTCAGCTTTTTATGTGTGTATCTACAGGTTATTAAGCTCAATGCGAACATGTATACGAAGCAAATATTAATTTCTAAGCTCATTGTGTTCTATGGGATTTTGGTTAACATTAGTTATTGAAGCGAGTGAAGTGAGCGAAGCAGAGAGACTGTAATACACATGTTGTTATTATAGTAAAATACACGTTCTTACCTCATAAATATGCAACCTGCATAATATTTACAAAACATATTTTTCATTTTAGAAAAATGCATAAACTCGTCATTCCAATCGTTGTACAATAACCTGGAGTACAAATAACTAATTTATTTTCTCCCTGTAAACATACAATTATTAAAAATATATTTTTAGCAGAATCGAATTTTGCACATCTGACAACAAAAATAGATCGAATTAGGCCTCATTTGAATGCAATTTATTGAAACTCGAGCTTGAATAGAAGCCGTTTCAATTTTCAATTTCAGTTATATTTGTTTACCATTTTTAAATGTGTTTTTAATTCTACGTCACTTTACAAATTAACATAATTTGAAAGGTTTAACCAGTTACGCCCGCTATTAAGATAATTTTCATCTTGCATTTAATTTAAATTCGTCAACGGTGATATATTTCTCAACAAAAACACTTGTGTACGTCTAATAAAAGAGAATATTATATGAGACTAATTATTATTGACATGAACATGTTTAAGAAATAAACTAATATCTAACGTTAACACAGTTAGATACGGTTAGTTTGAAATATCTATATATCGAGTAAGCTAGAAATTACGTTATATATTTGAGACGATAGGCGAGATTACACTACTAAATTATTTGTGAATAATAATATGCACATTTACGTAAACGACTTTTACTAAAATAATGAAATAAACTTTATTGTGCATTAATACACATGTCTAGACGATTTAGTAAACTTATCGAAAGGTTATATACGTACATAATTATTATCGACATATTTTTTCATTAAAAAAATACACAAGAAATCTTAATGTCTAGCTAAATTTTCGAATAGTTTATCATATTTGATCCATTTTCACTATGTTTCAACTATTTATCGAATTTTACTCTTATAGTCACAGATAGAAATTCAAGTTTGTTAGATTGTACTTTAGATTATACTGAGAAGATTGCCATTATATTTGTATAAGGAAGTTCACGATGAGTTGAGAGGTACTGCATGTAAAGTAGATTCTAGAAGCGAAAGACAACTATCTTAATCTAGATAGAAGAAAGTGAAGGGATTTACACAAAGCACAGTTGAATCTTTTTGAAGTTCGGCAAAGTGGCATCGGAGGAATCTGCTTCTTTTCTGCCCGAGAACTTTCGATTCGTTGATAATGCGCCTGTTTTGCAATCTTTCTCGTTCTCTCTCAGTCAGTACTATCCGAGAGAGAACACCCTGTTCCATGATCAATAGGCTCCTCCCTTTTCCCCCTCCCATACAGCGTTTTAGCCGACGCTGGATGGATAGAAGAGAACAGGAGTGGGGAGGAAAAGAGAGAGAGAGATGAGATGAGATGGTTTAGTTACGAGAAAAGCTTATACATATATGCGTGTATTTATTTATAGATAATACGCAATACACACAATAGGAAAAGAAGACATGACCTGAAAAGGAAAATGTATTTTTTCTAACGCAAGACAGCACCCTACGAAGGAATGAACAAGAAATACACTGACTACTGCAACAAACTAGAATAACAACAAGAACAATTCACTACTGATTCAACAGTGTCCATTTTCTTCACACCACTTTTCCTCTCGGAGTATTCTGTTGTTCATTTGATTGCCCGCATCCGCTCTTAAATCTTCTTCAACTAGATAGTCAATCTGTCATGTTCGTTGGTACATCGGTTAAGTAAGTAATTAAATAGACATAATTTTCGGATCAGAAACATACGGAGAAGTGACGTGAAGAGAGACAAGATATATAGAAACACGAAGCGATAAAAAAGGGAGCAAAATTGATGTGCTGGCTGAATTTGCCTCTTCTGTACCTCTACTTCAAGCTGATGTAAATTATTTAATGGATTTCGGTTCTTACTAAAGCTGTTGTTTATGTACAGATTATATACATCTTTAGATTGTCCTAGAAGGTTGCAAATCGAATTCCAAATTGTCGAAGGCGAAGTCTAAATCCAGAGCAAGTAGCCTCCTGTTTTTCCTGATAAAGTACTTACCACTTTATTTGAAACCGTGAACCAAATTTTAAGACATTGTACACGCATATATGTATATGTTATATACATTTATTTCAAGGATTGTTTTCGGATAAATTTCAACGCTTTCTGGAGCAGCATTCTGTGTGGTGAGTTTTTCAATAGGATTTTAAAAAACATTAGAACTTACTAATGAAAACGTTGTTTATAAGCATATTATTAACAAACTCACTAACGTCTGTCATTAGAACAAATAAATAGGAAGATCCAAAGCATTTATACTTGTTATTTAGCAGCTGCTCAACGATTATTAATTTTCGTGTTTAACTTCCAATTTGCATTGTGTGTAAGTTGACATTATCCAAAGAAATGATAAAAAAATATCTTAGTTATTCTTTGCTAAATATTTGGGTTTACAAGTAGGCATAGTTATATTTTCTAAGTAACATACAATCACAATCTGAAGAATAATATACAATAGTCGTGTACCTTTTCTTCCGTGATATTGTATTTTTATTTCTGATTAAAGTTTGAATACTTTATATGTATTTCTAACAGACTATTATTTTGCTAATTAGGTCTTAAGTAGGTATGCATCAAATTTGTTAAACTATTATTGCATTCATACCTATATTACTTAAATGAAATTACATATACAATAAAAAATATTTTCGTTAATATATGTGTGTGTAATATGTAATTTCAGTTAATTTTCTATAATTTCTATAACCATTAACTATGATAACTAACTATATAAGCAAAATTTATCATGTGAAAATATGCTCTGGTTATAATTATTTAAGTATAAGTAGGATTTTAAATTTATTTATTTGTGAAATAAACGAATATAACAAAAATTTTAAATAATATATGAAACAGCGGAAAACGCTATATATTAATATCTGAAATAGCAAGTTAACACAAAATATCAATACACAACTGAAATTTATTCCTAGTCAAAGATGATATAATTTTTATATCGATAAATGATTCATTTATGACTATGTTAAATACACTTTACCTGAAAAATAATCTTAGTCGATAGATTGATAGTTGATAGTTGATATGGTGAAATATGAATGTTACATGTATTATTTTTGAATATTGTTCGATAAGATAAAGACATTGATTTATTACAACAAATTATTTTTTACTATTAGAGGGTATGGATCATGGGATTCATTATGGTATCAAATGGAAAAAGCTGGTTAGAAAAAGCGGATCAGAAAGGCAGAACCTAATTAATAATTAATAAGAGTTGCTCTATATTTCGTTTTATATTACTGAAATATATAGGACCGTTGCTAAATGTACCTATTCTAAACATACAGCTTCCGCTTTATTCATGACAATAGTATAATTATAGACATAATTGATTCTACTAAAAATATAACTAAATGCTACAATTTCGAAAATCAATTTTTCGAATTTTAGGAAGCTAATACAATTTTGCTCAGTTAACATTTAGCATATTTATCAAATGCCAAAATATCTTCCTTTGAAAGCGTTAGGGTCTAGGTATATGAACAATCCGGTAACGTTCATCAAGATTAAGGAACACAAACGCTAACATTTTTTATTCAGTAATGCATATCAACTTTAGAGTTCATCGTAGTTACAGACAACTGGAGTCATTATGTACGAAAGGCTTAAATGTGTATTTATGCTAATAAATTTGGTATAAAATATAGGCAGAGGAAAATAGGGTTTAAGTTGTCTACTATTTATTAATGAATATTTCGACTAATTATTACTTAGAAACTTTCATCTCAAAGCCACATTACATTTGATAGTTGTTCATTTTAATTAGTGAGAACTTTGATATGCATGCATATACACAGATAGACAAACATAATATTTATACATGAATACGAATAATTTTTGCGTAAAAGACAACCTAATATAATTCCATATTAAGTCAAGGTATTTGGAATATTTCCCATCATAAAGAGTGCTTAGATTAATTTATAGATAGGTACATCATCTGTTTCTAAAAAGATATATAGGTATATTAAAAGTCTGAAAGCATCTCTATTGTAGTATGGCATTTTGCATTTTGCATTTTGTATTTATGATTTATAATTTGTAATTGTTAAAAAACATTAATAAATGCTGGACGTTTTTATATATTTTTTTCTAACTTTGTATACTAATGAAATTTTATTTATCGTAAGCTGAAGGCCGTATTAATATAATTTTTGTCCTACTTGCATTTCATGACAAAAGGCAATCGCCTAAATAGATCTCAAACATGTTGTTTCCTTCTCCCGTCTTTTTCTCCCTTATTCATTGTCAACAAGAAATTTTCTTTTAATTATGCAGTATACCTATGCACCCTTTTCAAGAAATACATTATGGATAAGTCAGACGGTAAGATAGTGGATAAGATGGCTGATAGGATAATGCGTCATTCTCCATTATACTGGATATTTCAACAGTGTATCGAAATTTGTTAGAATAGATTATGATATATGCCGTTGATATTGCTGATATAAGTCTGAATAAAAACAATATTTTCTAAAATACAGGTAATGTTTTGTTCAAATGATTCATTACGTTGACATGATTTTAGTGACTGATAATTATTTAATTTTTATGAAGTATTTAGATCGTAAAATTAGACTTTTAAATGAAGTATTTATATTTTTAAATAATAATAATTATAATTAATAATTTTGTATATTAGAAATTGTGAATCGAAATAAAAATTCATAAGTTAGAATATATGCAGCAAATTATTTTGAAATGACAATAAAAGTGAAATTAACAAATATGTCCCTCAAGATACAGTTTTAGCTCTATTTCTTAACTCTAAAATTTTTTTTCTTTAACTTTCAATATATAATTATTAAATTAATTGAAATTGGGGTGTTTTTAGACAACTATAGAGAGCGCTTTAATGTGTTTATCAATCTAATTTCTTCTTCAATTGTGAATAGCTTTGTATTTCAATTATTCCATATGGGCATATATAGGTTGTTTTGATAAATAACAGTTACACATATGCAAATAAATTATTTAAACAAACTCATGTTAAACATATTGCTCGATAAGAAGGTATTTTCAGAAATGTAGGTATTTTTTATGTTTTGCTTGCGTTTCTTGATAATCTGACACATGAAATAATTGAACATATAATTTAAACTTTCACGTTATGTCTATATTGCATTATTTTACTATCTATTTAAAACACATTTTTTTAAGAATTATAGATATTTTTTTGTACACACAAATATATATTTTGATTATAAAGTCAAACAAATGACAACAAATGTTTATTTAAGATATACTTTTAAAAGGGGCAAAAACAATATTTAGACTCGTAAGTACCAATACTGTTTTGAGTGCTTTTGGGCAGTGTTCAATTGCAAATAAGCAAAAAAAAGTAAATTCATATATTTATTTATTTGTAACATTTTATATACAGTCGTAACAGTATTTCATGGTCCTTATTTTGATATATTGTACAGTAATTACTAAACAGTAGAATGAAACAACAAAAAATTCATAAAAATAAAGTTCCAGAAAAATTATTTAAGGTGATTTAGATTTTAGATATTTTTGTGGATACACTTTAATAGAATTTGCTATAGTAATGAATACTATACACTTTATTAATTGAATAATTTGTTTTATTAAAGAATGCGAAGACATACTTTGAAATGTTGACAAACAAAAACGCCTTTTGTTACGAATGCTCATTACATATTGCCGATAGAAACACTTAAATGATTTGTTTTATTCTAACCAAACAGCTTATACTTGAACTATTCTTCGTGTATAAATATGGATGGAAATATTATAATGTTCCACTAAAATTAAAGCAAATTTAATATATAGTTCTATACTTTTGCACATATGAGACAAGTAATTATTTTAAGTTTAAGACACTATTACAAAATATTTGATTACGTTAAACTAAATGCTCCAAATACAGTTTTAAAATTATCAAACGGAAAAATCTTATTCCTATTCACTTGATCAATAATACTTTTTGTTATTCAAATGTCAACTGCCTACAAATATAACTTAAAATATTTTTATTGAAATATCAATCAAATAGTAGAAATGTTTGAAATATATAATAAACATTACTCAATAACACAGTCTAGATATTATGTTGTATTATTTGGAGGAAAAATCAATATTACAAATTTTATCCAACTAAGCTAATCATATTGTCTGTTATATATATTAAAAATTAATAATGATAATGATAATGAGGGAAACAAAAGTATATGTAGTGCAGTAATGTTATACAAAATATTTAATCTGTTATTTACATTTCAAATAGCAAGTAACACAATCAAAGGACCCTATATATAACAACACAAAATAAATTGAATATGCATTTGATTTTGTTTTCTCTTTCAATTTTATTTTTATACATTAAGTATTCCGAAAGAAACAAATGAATTATACTTGCTTCCAATTTTTGATATTTTTGAACGCGTATAATCCAGACTGTTGCTGCTTTTTTATCGATTTTTAAGGGTTTATATTTCTCCATAGATTTATACCGAGTAGTCCAATATGTAATATTTAATAGATCATCAAGGCGAGGTTTTGAAGAAATCCTCTGCAAAGGAATATACTTTTCTGAATTTATTAACTGACAAAATAATTACTGATTGCTTAAACTGATTACAATATTGATTATATCTATATCAAACTATGAGTCATATAAACGTTTTATAAACTTTAGAAATAAATGTCT
The DNA here is from genome assembly GCA_036023295.1 of Invenusta paracnida. Lineage (NCBI taxonomy): Eukaryota > Metazoa > Platyhelminthes > Proseriata > Coelogynoporidae > Invenusta > Invenusta paracnida. Next base: position 31,443 of record JAYRBW010078917.1, on the reverse strand, counting down.
AAGAACTAAATAAATATCTAAATAAATAAATCTATATAAAATCTAAATAAAATCTAAATAAAATCTATTAAATAAATCTAAATAGATGTCTACGAGAAATATTTTATTGGTTTATTACTTTCAATAGTTTTAATAACCATAAGCTCAAATATATTTTAACTATGCACTAATTTAATAAATATAATAATATTAGAAACTTAATAATAATACAAATATTTGTTTAATTAGTTGAATGAAACTTTTTATAAATTGTTTTTGACATTTCTAATTTATTTACATGTAGTTTATATGTTTTATAATTATCTATTATTTGAATTATATATACAAAATAACAGTAGCATCATGCATAATTAAATATAAAGTTTTCTGTTAAACTGATATCGAAAAATAATTAAATGATTTTACCTCAGGTGTAGGTATTATCAAATTGCTATACTGATAAAATGTAGCGAAATATAGACAGAAAAATGACCTCAGTTTATATTTAAACCTGTCTTTTTATATCTTCTCATTGCTGCATCATATCCTCTCTGTCCTTTTCATCCATTTCATATATATTATCTAAACATAGTGTTTCGATTAATTTATAAAACTCTCCCCTACTCCTCCCAAGAGAATAACTTTATGGAAAAGGAAGCGAACATTAATAACGAAAGGCTTCAAGATTAGGTAGAAAAATGAGAGTTCGTAAAGATTAAAATCTTTACAGAGAGTTGACGCATATTTGATACATATATGGTATACTGATATTGGAAGGCCAGCATGCAATGTCTGATGACAGGAAGGCGATATAAAATGCATTAAATAAGTTCAGTCAACATAATATAAGTATATAGGTATATACCTACACATTGAGCGCTCAAAATGACCTTAGGTGAAATGCGGTTAAATTAAATACACCGAGGAGCATAAGGAACTTTTTTTACAATTTAGTTTGTAGAGTACAACGTTTCAACCGAATCAACATTTTCTTTATCATAGGCTTCATATGGATAGTAAAATCCTGTGTCATTTCTCTTTTGACCTGCTTATGACATTATAAAAGTAGTATATTCTTCTTTAGTCGATGCATAATTATACTTTTATTCTCAAGAATTGATACTTCAGTGGCGATTATAAAATTACGGCTACTACGTCATAGAAGCTTCCAGATTCTATTTCTTCTAAACCTTTAGCTAAGCCTCGCGTCTTGTCCCTAAGACATAAACTCTGGGACACAACCACATTTGAAGCAGGCAAAAAGGAGAAATAAGTGGAGAAGAGAGCTAAAATGGGGTGGGGATCATCCGGTCAATGTTACGATCGATGTCTGATGGGGTAACGAAAGAATAGAGGAAGGAATGAAGGAAGGAATAAAGAAATGGAGAGAATACGTTATCAAAGATACTTGATCTATTTCGTCTTGTCTCATCTTTTTAGTTTTACAATAATATAAAAAACAGTCTTCTCTATGCAGAGGACACAATGAAAAACTGTAACTCATTCTAAATTTATGTATTATTGCATTTCTAGAGTTGTGTAGTCTTCTCTGTTCAAGAATTGAGGCAGGTTCGTATTCTTCTGGAGAAGCAACTCAGAGCAAGAGCAGAGAAATGCACAAATTATGATTCAGTTGTATTTTGAAGAAATAGTTTGCATGATAATATTTCAAACAAAATGAGAATTAGGAGGAAAAAGAGGGGGCCATCATACATCAGAATTCCTTCTGATGACGTTGTTTACGCCGCTTATGTGTATTCAAAGGCGAAAGACGTTGTAGAAGACACGATTTATAACATAGTCTGGGTTTGTTTTCATATTATAGCAACAAGGATTTCTTTACTTAGACTTACATAATTTTTGTTATTGATGTTATTACATATTATCTCCATACCGGATGAGTTCTGGAAGCTATGTAAACTATTTATGACTTTAGTATGCCTTGGGTTTTTCTTCCCTTGCTTCTACGCGATCAGCTGATCTAAGAAGAAATATATTATAGGTGTGTTGCTGTGTGTATATATTATGCCTTTCCGATCTGTGTAGAGCTGTTAGAGAAAATATTATCAGTTGTGACAATTAGAGAGATATCTGGTTGTTGATATTAGTGGTCTATTTATTCTTGAAATATTCCTTTTTCTTTACAGCTCTGTGGGCATTCAGGGAAATTCACTATGTGACTTACAGTTAACTTTGAATGCGCTTAGGTCACAAGAAAAACCGCGTTTTAGAATTAATATAAAATATTAAGATTTATAACGCATCTTTTGGTTTCATAACCGAATGTGTCGAGCAGTGACGGTAAATACGTTTCTTATATTTTTATCATGTGTGTCTTTGTCGAAAGAAAGAAAACGCATAATTCACTTCTCTTATTTATCAAACTATATGTGAGTCGCTTATACTTGGATAATCACAAATATACACATATGCATATATATATATATATAAATCAATACGTTTGAATAAATATATTTGACCTTACAATTACGGCGTTTATGTTAATTTATAAAAAATGGTTTCGAAGACGCGATATATTTCCTAAAATGGTTGATATCAGCATTGGTATTCAGAATCAAAGCTAATCATGATTTTTAAAAATAAGTCAAGTATAATATTATGATATAAAGGGGAAAATTTTAATAAATAAAATAAAATTCATTTGAAACTAAATCTAGTTTGTATTTGATTTAATCACAGAGTAGGTAAGCGTGAAATGATTGTTTAGATATATAAATTGAGTTTAAAATTCATCATCAGAATAGAAAATTAAGGATCCTGGCGTTCTTTAAAATTCGGTTATTATACGCAGTACTGAAAAAAGCTTTTTTATAATAGAATATCAGCCATCTAACTTACTACTGGATAGACGAGTATTACATTTTGCTATATAAAAATTTAAGACTCGTTATAGCAGTAGGCGTTTATTTAACGGTTGAACAACAGATATCATAACTGGACTTAAACCAAAGAGCTATTTAATCACTGATTAAACAACTCTCTGAACCAATTAAATTGGTGTAATATTTATTAACTGTATCTATTAGAATTAAATTTGAAATTTTCTCGTTTCTCTGATAAAGACATTTTATGCTTGTCACAGAAAAAATCCCCAGAAATATGATAAAGGAATATGGAAATAATATATAATAAAGACATTATAGAACTGAATGGAACAAATATAGTGGGTAATAATAATTCTGAGAAAGTTAAAAGAGAATTTGAATTAATTACTATGTAACTTTACAAAATTTGATTTCAGGAAATCTATCATATATTTTTAATCTTCTCACATAATAGCGACTTTGCATTTTTGGTTTTTGTTCCTTATATCTTATTAGTAAGATTATTTGCGACTCCTAATGATGAAAAAGCAATGAGTATTCATTTTTTTAATATGAGAAGGTGAAACTTGCTTTATTTTTTACCAAGTTTTAAGAGAGTTCTCTACTATATTTTTTAATGTAATTCTCAGCGGCAAAAATATCTTATACAAACATTATTTCTCATAATTTAATTTTTCCTAATCTTATTCTTTTTCGAAAATTTTAAATATTATTTCATTTCTTTTCTGACTCATTTAAATTTGTAGTTTTGAATGTATTTGTTAAAGATTCACTTTATTGCGTTAAATTCGATTCAGAAAGTATATAATGGAATTATTTTCCAAGTAAAAAAGTAACATTGCCTCAATATATATATATATACATATGATTATTTCCTTTTCTCTCGTTTCCATGGTGTTCACGGAGCTATATAGACACACCTTCATTAAAAATATCCAAGATGGAAAATTTATAATTTGTGTGTGCATTATGAATATTCATCTTCGCATTTTGACTGTTTCTGAGCTAATTACATTTATACAAAGAGAATAAATAATATCGAGAAAAAAAATTATATTCAGAATCTACGTCCCACTTATGGCAAATATTCATTTTAATATAACGAGTTTTATAGTCAAATTAAGCGGAAATGAAATAAGTACTTATGCGTTATTAAAAACAAAAAGCTTATTTTGGTTATTATCTCAAAGTTATGAAACAATGATAATTATTTTATATCAAAACCGAGAAAAGATTAACAAAAGTGTAAAAGGCAAATTCAAAGTCCAAGACAAAGACAAAGACAAATAAAAAATAACACTATTAATTTCACTGTTAAAATTAACAGTGGAAATTATTTTATTTCAGCATAATCTCAGCAAAACACACTTAATAATTTCATATCATCTAAATGCTTAGTTCAATATTACTTTATTGATTATCTTTACTTTCCATATGTATATATGTACATGTACTTTAAAGGCGCATATAACTATTTCCTTTCTTCACTATTTGGACGTGTTATTTACTTAGTTTGTTAAAAAATGTTAAGATAAAAATGTAACTATTAGTTTTATTTTCTGTTTCAAATTCTTCGTCTCTATTAAATGGTATATTTTTATATTAACACAAATTATTTCTGAAGCCGATAATGTTCACAAAATATTATCAACTCTAAAATTATCGTAAAAGATTTTCAGTCATAATTTGCCGGTTAGTGTCTCGTTATTTAATTACAACATTAATCAATGTTGACATGCCAATAATTTTGGGAAACAATTAACAGCGATACATCCTGAACTTCAACCATCAGTTCCCATATTTTGTTGAACGCGAGGGCTTAGTGGTGTTAATTTATTTCTAGACCTTTTCCAGAATGCATATTAATATTGTACAATATAAGTAGTTTAAAATCTCATTTCGCTATAAAATTGCTTATAAATATTGAATATTTATTTTTTAAATCATAAGTCTAACATACGTTTGTTTAAAAAATTAATTGTAGAGTTAAAAAAAACTGTGCGTTAAATAAGGAAGTAAATATTATGGGAAGTATATTACATTATTAAACAAATTATAAGGGAGCATAATTATGTTATAACATGATTAAAATATTGCTATCGAAAATTCGATTGTATCGGTAGAAATGACTTATTTTTTTAAGCTTAAAGTTAAGTATAAAATAAAATTCTTTAGGTATTTAATTATAATTCCATGAAATTTTAGCATTACATACGTATATATAATTCAAATTAGGATTAGATATACATACATTAGTAATGAAGAATTTATTAATTTGTGTGTCAAATAATTGTAAGATATACCAAATGTCATTTCTATACTAATTGATTTATTATGTTGACCTGCTATTATTGTTATTAACCTGTTCTATTGATGCTAAATAAAGGATTTTATAACCAAAATAATAAGTTTAAACAACAATACATTTTTTTCTTTAGTATAGTATACATGCTATATAAAATTATTCGTATGACTTTATATTATTTTTCTTAAAGAATAACTTTTCATGATAACAAATATTACTTTCATATTTTTATACATGTACATATATTATGTATATAGGTCATATAACATACTAGACGTACAACTACAATGCTGATTTTACTTGTTTTCTGAATAATGCATCGGTATAAAAATCCATTATTATAATTAATTACTTGGATGAATTCATTTCACAATTTTGAAATGACATGAATATTATACTAATGTGTTGTTTTATAAAATCATGATTCTAGGTCGTTTTATATTTGTTAGCCTCTAATTATTCTTTTGAAAGAAATTGCGCACAAATGTAATATAAATAGATTTTGTATACACCTCTCCGAGATATGTTCTGAACTGTGCCTAATAATAATCCATAATGAGTTCTTTTATGTCTATGATAAGTGTATACATATCTATGCGTTGCTTAACTTTCAACCAAACAATATTATTTCCAGTACTAAATAAGCATTAGGTACTAATGGTTATTTCGTATTTATTCTATATAAAGTATAGGTATGTATCAAATAAAATTCTGTTCCGTAAAATATAAATTTCAAAATTGTATTATAATATATACTATATTATTAATATGCATTATAATAATACTAAATATATAATAATTAAAACGGAGATATTCTCATTATTGTTTCGAAATGTAAAATGTCCATATGGTACAGATTATATCATAGATATCGTCGAATAATACAATAAGCATCAGAATCATTTAATTACCATTAATCAATAAAGTAATACAAATCAATTGAATAAAAATACAATCGTTTTATTTTATACATATGGATTACAAATAAACATTTGTGGAATATTTTACATTTTTACCAGTTAATTTAAGCAACTTCACAGTATATTTAATTGTTGTTTAAATAAAAATATTTTTTTCACAAAAGAAGATTTAGACAAAATCTAAATATATCTAAATATATACCTACCTATGTTATAAACATATAGGTATATATGTTAGAAGTTAACAATAAAACAAAAAATAAAGTAAGAACTAAAAAAGAATTAATGAAATTATTCTTTATCAAAATGAACACACAGCGGGATGGGTATGTATTACGAATGAATTGTGATGAAACATGTGTTGCCATATCACCCGCAGCTTCCTACTCCATTTTTATGACATGGTTTATACTCCCTTGGAGATCATTGTGACACGGTCATAAGAGTGTATTCGTTCCATTTGTAAAATAATACAGATATACATTGATTCGCGACATAATACTTATTAATAAATCATAAGAATTAGATGTTAAATTGATTTCTGTAAATCATAATGAGCTTGTTACATAGAGTAAATCCACGCATTATATTTCTGTATAGGTGTATCGATTAATTATTCAAAGCGTATAAACATCCTCTTCATTTCATCACTGTTTCCTCCAATACAGTTTTTGCTAGTAATACTCTAATTTTGGGAATTTAGTTTGATGCCTCAGTTGAACTCCCGTAACTCGGTAAGTTAGGTCGATCATGTTTTGAGCATAAATCATAAAGTCAGCTCTAAACAAAATATAAACACACGCTCTTTAGATTCGGTTAATTTATTTTGAGAAATGGATACAATTGCAGTTACAGACTGTAAAAGTCGTCTATTTAATAGCTTATGTTACCGACTTTGGTCGCTCCACGCAATAAATCTGGGTTGAAGTAAAACGCACTAATATTGATAGAGTTATTTTATGATGTTACATTAAAGATTTTCAGTCAATTTTAATGTTTAGCTTGGAGGAGATCAAAAGAATATGATATTATGCAGTTCATTGATAAATATTGAATAGAGTTAGTTTTTGCCGAATTGGCATTATTATTCACATACATGCTTAAGTTTTTGTGAGATTACAGAACAACTTAGGATTTTAAAATGTAGTTTAAATGCGGTATAATAATGTAGTGATTGATAATTTATGACTTTTAATGTATTATGGAGGACTCCATGAAAAACTATTCCAATACTTTCAATTGACTCCCAATTTCCAATAAAATCTGTATATAAAGCTAAAAATCAAGAATGTTTCTTGTTATCCATTCTTATTCAATAAAAATAAAATGATTTTGTATTAATAACAAAGGAAAATGATTGCTAATACGTATTACAAGCCCTAACGATTTCATGAGAAGTTAAGAAAAATCGAACGTTCGGTTAAATAATTTATTCACAAAGTCATTGGGTATTATCTATAATAATAAGAATAAAGTATTTATAAAATAAATAATTTTTCTCATTTTTACTTTCTTATTATTCTTATCAAGTGGGAGTCAATTGATTATACTGGAAAATATTAAAATAATAACCTAATTAAATAAATATCAATAGCGATCTCAAATATTGAAGTATGTTTCATATCTTTTTCTTTTGAATAACTTTAAAATTAATTACATGTCATAATTTGAAGTCGAAAATGAAGAAAAATACGTAAGTATGTTCCATTTGTATATTCAAAAATGGTGGAAGAAACATTTACGATAATTAACAGTTGAATGTTAGATAAGTTCTTTCCAAACTAAATTCCGCAACAAACGCGTGTTTCAACCATGTCTGAAGACAGGTTCAGTCTCGGTAATGTAACCACTAGGAGCCTAAAACTCACAAATTAAGGGTTATTAAAGTGCTATCAAAGAATTACTTTCATTACGTGAATCTAACGACAATTTTACTACTATGATCTCGATATGGTTTCTATTAAATATGGTCTTATAAGCCAGAGTTTGAATATTTGAAAGTTTGAAAGTTTAGTTAAATTTGTTTACTCATAAAACTGCGTGTGGTATCACTATTCATTGAAATATCGGTTGGTTAAACGTTTACTTATTATGATTGACTGTAAAGTTATTATGGTGCTGCCATATAAGCCGATAAAACATGATGGAAATTCTACATTATCCATTTAGATAATGTTGTATATCCGATATCTATGGTATTGACATAGTTGCAGTGAGGAATATTGAACTTAATAATGAGATTTTATTATTTATGAAAAATTCATTTAGAACATTTATTTTTGCATTTATTCATAATTTAGCCTTTATATTTTTACTTGGATATTACATAAATATTGATTAATGAAGTACTAAACAATAAATTTACTTTCATATAATATTTATAAAAATGAAAATCTCCAAGAATATACGGGAAGTCTATAAATCATAGTCTATGAAGCAATTCATACTTAGCTGCATTCATTCTTTATATATATTAACCCCTTCCCTACCACACCATTTCGCGATCATTGCGTGTCCAACCGATGAAAAAATGTGGAACAAATGGTGGAACAAATGTTATAAAATTTCAGGATAGGAAATTGATTAAAGTGCTCAGTGGTAAATTGAAATTAATAATTATTATTACTATCTAAGCCAATAATTATATTCTACTTTTCTATTTATAAATACGGTATGATTTGCAGAATTTGCTTCATCAAAGAAAAAGCAACACTTTCATAGGGGTGGAAACTTATAGACTTTGTGTACTTGGAATTTTTTAACATGTAATTTTCTCTGGACGTTTATATATCTTTTTTGATCATCATAATTGTGGTGTATCATCAGTATAATCTTAACTTAATTTAATTTTTTTCAATTACTATTTATAAAAGCTATGTATAATATTTAAATGTAACGATAAATTGAACGTATATTATGCTGATTTTATGAGATTAGCATGCTTAATTATTTATATTTGAATATGCATTTTTTAAATTAAATTTTTACCAAAACTATAACTAATATACCTATTTCGATTGTCCATTCTATTTTAAATTTCTGAAACTAGTTTTATATGAAAAACATCTAACATAAAATACAACGCATTCTGATAAAATATAAAATATCAAAATATATCAAATGACAGTTTATTTTACAATACTTTATTTATCCTTAGAGAAATTTTCATATAAATATGAACACTATAAAGCTTTACACAAACGATTTGTAAACGCTTATAATGCTCTTAAATGCTATAACTTCCTTCGAAAAGCTGAAAGGTAACTTTAGTTTTTTACACATCAAACGATTATTATTCACATCAAAATATTACTAAAAGCTGCACTATAACATAATACATACATAAATATTATTCAATTGTGTAAATATTTATAAAGTGGTTTGCAAAGTCTTCAATTTTTTTTAAATTCACAAAAACATGTATTTTGGTAAAAAATAAAATAGTTCAATAAGTAAAGATAAAATTCCATTTTTTTATTTCACACATTAATAAAAAAAAGTTATACCGTTTTTATATTGCTTGATTGTATATACTTATATACTTATATAAATAATTTTTGGGAACATATAAGTTTTCATATGACTACAAAAGACTCAGTTGTACTTTGTCGCCAAATAATTATTTCTTAAAATCGGAGTTAACTCAGTTGTCAAGGAGACATCTGTTTCAGTTCATTTTCAATTTGTAAAAAATATAAATCTGAGAGTGCAGTTTCTCAAATTAAGAGAATATAGTCTAACGTCTGTTTCATAATATGTGGCAAAAATTGAGGTTGAAACTGACAGCATTTTCCTTCTAAATCAATATTTCGTTCTCATTAAAAATAATAGAAACTATAATAATTATAAATATGTAAATACACATGGATATTTTATGATGTAGGTACGAGTATGCATATTATTATTATAAATAAATATAAGTTAAAAAGCTCTATGATTTAATATGTTCAAGGTTTTTATTACTTGATATGGTTAATTAATCCTGTTGCTTTCTTTTATTCATCATTATTAAATTTTGAAATTTAATCTGAACTTTTTATTAAAAATTTCAAAAATTCGTCATTAGAACAATTTATAAAAATTTGTTTCTTGTTAAAATTTGAAAGAAGTTATTTTATTTTATTTTTTGAATTATAATTGTTTATATCATGAAATAAATAATTCATGTTTTATTATATTAAATACATTTGCAATAGCCATTATGCTTACTATTATGTAATAGACGTAAAAAATTATATGAAGTATATAAATAAACAAAAAACAATAATAATTATAAAAATAGAACAAATCTTACAATTATAAATCTTAAAATTTGGAAATACATAATACTTAGATTACAATTCTAATGAATTTAACTTGAATTCACTGAATTTAAGCTCTTCAATGTAATTATAAATAATTAATTGGCATTATTTTATAATGTTTAAATAAGTTTTAGATTAAATTGTGCTCTAAAATCCGTTCTGTTTTATATTTTATTTGTATCTCATTTGTAATAATTGTGAGAAACTCTTTTAATTTTATATTGAAAGAATATCTCAAACTTTGAGATGCCCATCCAGAAAAAAATAATAATATATTCACTGTTATCATTTGAAACAAGTTTATTTAAGTGGTGTGTCATTTGACGATTTAAAAAGATTTTCTCTAATTTTAATTATTTTGCCGGCAAATTAAAGCGGGAAATGTTCCTAGTGATTAGTATAAATCTCTAATACGAGTAATTTAATGTTTATTGAATAATCTTATTAAATTTGACCTATTTTCTGAGTGATTTGTTTAAAAGATATAATATAAAGCCTATAATTTTTACATAAATATAGCATCTTAATAATATTCCTGGAAATAAAATGTTACGATTTTTTACATATTATATCTGTTTGAATAAATATCCTGAAAGCTTTAAGAAGTTTAAAAAATTGACAAAATGTTTCAAATCTTTTATAATTTTTTAAATAGAGATAACATTCTTGATATACTTTGATGTGCCTACAAAGGATCAGTATAAATAATATACAGTTAAAAGAAAATAAAGAGCGAAGTGTATATGATAACTTATAAAGTAGGTATTCTTACATACAAAAAAAAGTATGTAAAACTCTTCAAATTAAATCAGTGATATGCATATGCATTTATTTTTATTAATTACATATTAGAATTACCTACAGAGATGCTTTGTAATATCCTTTATTACTCAATAGCTATTTGGATATCATTTTTTCAAGTATCTAAAGAAAAACTGCAGCTAACAGTAAATTTAAAATACTCTGATTGAAGTTGTTTCATTTAACGTAGTCATGTGACTTACGTGCCAAATACTCTATTCTGAGTGAAGGATGTAGTCACGTGACTTGTGTGCCCAAATACTCTATTCTGAGTGAAGGATGTAGTCACGTGACTTGTGTGCTCAAATACTCTATTCTGAGTGAAGGATGTAGTCACGTGACTTGTGTGCCCAAATACTCTATTCTGAGTGAATGATGTAGTCACGTGACTTGTGTGCCCAAATACTCTATTCTGAGTGAAGGATGTAGCCACGTGACTTGTGTGCCCAAATACTCTATTCTGAGTGAAGGATGTAGTCACGTGACTTGTGTGCCCAAATACTTTATTCTTATTGTAAATGAGTGATGGTTTTATTATGTTCGTCTCATTCTCCTTCTTCCATTTTGCACGTGCTCTTTCTTTATTTAATTTATAGCTCTCTATGAAATAAAAACACGTTTATCATACTTTTATTGAAACAGTATTTTTGTATACTACATATATAGAATATATTTCAACATGGTTTAGCCCTTTTCTTGAACTAATGCACAAAACATGCACATTTGAATTCTTGTATCAACAATATAATAATAAATACAATTGGGTTAGTCGAATAAACTCTCTAAAAACCCAATGACAGTTGCTATCCCTGGGATTTCTTCATCAACTTAATTATAGAAAGAAACAGAGCAACAGAGAGATCTAAAATAAGACTTTTCTGACGTTAATACGTTTCGTCATCTCCTACTATCTCGAGGAAATATGTTTGGCAGAGAGAAACTTACTAGACTTTCATACGTTAAAAATATTGACATCACGATGCAAATTCTAATTTATGTATACACTATGCTAGATTATCCTCAATGGAGAATTTAAACATGCAAAGCTTTGTTGTCTTTTTACACACGAGGTTTAGAATCTAAGTAAGTAATGCAAGTTTAAAATTATTTTTTGCAACAGTATGTTAATTATAGATTCTAATCTTGTCAATCAATCAATTATTTTTTAGTATTACAATGAATGAACTATATTTTAAACTGATAATACGATATAGATAACATTAAGACATAAAAAGTTATTTTAAAACAAAACTTTAATCAATTAACTTTTAGTAAATTAATAAATACAAATATATGTGATAAACATAACATAATACTTTTACTGTTTTAAGAGCCCTTATCTGTAGTTTTCAATAGCAGCCGGTTGCAATATTTAAATATATAAATAAATTGAAGCTTAATTTAAAATATAGAGGAATCGAAAAATGAGAGGTATCTATATTTATAATATACATAATTATATTGATTTTGTAAAATATTGGTTAAAATTTGAAATACTAACGATTAATATCTATTTTTATCCATTTGCAGTAATTTAATAAAAATAGAAACTGCATGAGGTATATAATATATTAATATGTAATGTATGTTATTCAATACGATTCATGTAATATTGTTAAAAAATAATAATTTGATTGAATGATATATATAATGCAGTGTATTCTATAATATCATTAATTAAAATGGTTTTATTTTACATTAATTTAAGCTTTTATTGAATGTGTTTGTCTAATAGCTTCTCTAAATAAACAAAATAGCTTTATTTTTAAAATGTAAAAACCCTGGTAAAAATATAAACTTAAGAAATTTTACCAGTCCATTAATAATATTATTTTATCTTTCATTGCAAATAAGATTACGCCCAGAATACATATTTTGTCAAAGTCTTCATATATGTTATGTAGGTAAATATATATAAATACATTTTATAATTGTTATGATATATTCTGGCTATATATTTTCATATGGGAATATGTTAGCTGCCTAGACGATGCATTGCATTTCTTATGCATATAACATTACCCGTTTGAATTAAAATATAAAATTATTCCAATCTCGAAGAATAAAATATATTTCCTTTTAATTATATATATGGCTATATATTTTCATATGGGAATATGTTAGCTGCCTAGACGATACATTGCATTTCTTATGCATATAACATTATCCGTTTGAATTAAAATATAAAATTATTCCAATCTCGAAGAATAAAATATATTTCCTTTTAATTATATGTTAACTACTCTATAAGCATGATTAAAATATTCATCTAGCCTTTATTTTAGCACCATATCCTAAAATATTGTATCCGTCTTGAATTCCAAATCTAAGATATTTTGCTTACCCCATATTATTTCCAATTCATCCTTTATTCATATTTTTAGAGTTTGAATATTTGTTACACCTTGCACTAATGAGTTGTTTTTCACAGACATTTAGGCTCATATTTTGGACAATTTATTTGGCATGATATGAAAGATTTTTGAAAGCGACAAAAAGTCAGATTAAAATCACTAAAATTTCCATCACAAACGTTTCTATGATTCCGAATTAAAACGTCTTTTTGCTACTAATGATAGTGCATTTTCTAATTTCCCATTTTAAGTTGCCATAGTTACATTTATACCTTTGCTTTATTGAAATTATACTAAACCGAGATTGTAGACAAAACAATAACTTATAGCCAAATATAGTGGCATACAAATTCACTTTATTGCTTAGAATAAGAAAGAAGAATGTTGTAAGCGATTTATAAATAGTATTCGAATTTGTTAAAGGATTTTCTACTTATTTGGTCTTCATATACCTACATAATATGTAGGTACATTTGCATTTATCTTTACGTCACAATGACAAAAATGAGCAACACGTGCCTACGTGGCAATGTTTGTATCGAAAAGAGTCATAGAAGTCTGGAAATTGGTTTATTTCTGGACAAATCTGTAAAAGTACACGGCGGTTAAGAATGTAAAATTAAGAATGTTACAGTGAACATTTTTATGAAACGTTTATTCTCGACGATCAGGAAGACACGATGCTATTTTAGATTTGGAGTAGTTACTTCTTAAAAGCATTTAGTTAAATTTTCATAATCAAAATGTTCGAATTAAAAAGTGTACTATAGTTATTAGAAAGAATATTAAAAAAATCGTTTTAATAAAGCTACTGTAAAATTAAGTAGAATAAGGCTCCATCACTCTTTAGAATTAAATAAAGTTACAAATGTAAAAATCTCAAATTGGATAATATTTAAATATAATTTGTTCTCGCAGTACAGAATATTAAAATAAGACATTTTAATCAACAAGAAGATATTTTAAATGCCTATTAAATGTATAGATCGTGTGTCAACAAATTGAAAAATATGTGCCATTACATTTTTAGATTAAAACTAAACTAACTTTTTGTAAAACCAATCAGAAAAATCAATAAGTATTTAAAATCATTTAAAATTGGGAATATACTTTATGTATTTTTATCGAAGTCAAACTGAATAAGACCTCAACTATCGGTGAACATCATTTTCATCTTTGTTTCTTCTTAGTACTTCTATTTTGAATGTTTCTTTTTTTAGTAATGCTTACTATTTAGAGCTCGGCAAGTAATAACAATCTTACTGTCTTATTTAATTATTTAGTCTTAAGTAAGATTCTTGGTGAGCGAGACTTACATATATCATTATAAATGAAATATAGTTAGGTATATATGTATATACATAACTAATTCAAAGGGTTGTTATCTGAATATGCATTCATATTTTGTTGATTTTCTATCATTTATTTGTCGCTTTTTTACTCGTTGTGTATATGTAGTTAATAATTTATTGATAGATAACTATATTCTTCATAAAACTTGATAAATCTTTAATTAAGTAATGGGTTATATCACGAGCTGAAGTTAAAAGTTTCTAAAACATTGTGAAAAATAATTTACGTAGAAGGTTTCAATAATTTAGTTTGTTTGTTAGTTACATTATGCAAAACAAAGAGGGTAATTGCATTATTTTGAATAAAAAAATTACAATTTTCAGGCATTTGAGTATCTCGACAAAATCTAAAACGAATCATGTTATTATTAATTTTCATAATAAATTTAAATATTTTGAGCACATGAAACAGATATTTATTCATGTAGATATATGTTACAAGCATTAGTAGCATAATATGCTGTATCTGTATTAGCAGTTAAAATTTCAGTGCAACGTATTGTCACATATATTCCAAAAATAATAAAATTTTGGTAAAAAGACGTATTTGACAGTTACGTCATTTTACCTTATCTTTATCAAAACATGTACTTATAATTTTTTTAAATTATAAATATTTTTGTGAGCATTATATAAATAATATATGTTTATTTATTTATTTGAAATTTTAAAGAAATAACGTAGTTTCACTTTTCAAATTAACATTTGGATGGCAAAAGTTACATTGCAATCAATATTTAAAATGAAATTGTCTTCTCATACATGTTATATAATATGCTACAATATAAATTGGTCTAAAGTCAGCTATACTTCATTTTCATAATAACTTAGGTATCTATTTTACTCATGCTTGAACTTTGAAATTTTATCTGAAAACATTATTTTAACACATACAGTTTTGTAAGTTAAATTAATATATATGCAAATCAATTAAAATTTTAAAAGAATTATTTGAAAATTGACTCTTAAAATAATCACAAAAGATTAAAGATTTTTTAACTGTATCAATGTTGTTAAATACAGTTAGTAAATCCTATTAAAATTCTATTTTCTTCTCTTTTATTTATATCATTGCACCGAAAACTTAGGCCATTAAAAATACTTATCCTCAATATTAAAATGTTATTTCTTACATATTTAGTTTAAGCATATACATAATAATAAACAACAAACTAATTTCATATAAATTCTTCGCTATTTTTAGCGTCATCATTTGAAGCGGGATATTGCACATGCTGACATTAAGATTGCATGGCTTATTATTTATCAGTAAGAGGGCGGGAGGCCGGATAATAGAGATCTAATTTTAGTCAACCAAATATTGGTAATTTACAGATTTCACTAAGCTATTATCTCTTTTTCTCTCTTTCTCGTTACATAAGATTAATTAAGCTTTGTGATATCCTACCTTTCTAATAGTCTACAATAGAAACCAATGTTGCGTATTACATACGTAGAATTTTCGGGATGAACAAATATTGAGAAATAATATGATATTACTTTTTAAAAGAAGAAACGAGACAATGGTTAAAAATAACTAATCAAAAATATTTTAATATCTAAAATATCTTAATATATTCAGCTAATTGGTGTCTGTCTGCACAGAGAAGGAGTAATTACTTTTCTGTGGTGCGCATATTATCTACATACCCTAACCGAATATATTTGAGAAGAATTTTTATTATCAGCAGAATTTGTCAAACTTGAAATATCACAATGCCTTTGATTTATATAGATTATAGAAAGCTATACATTTCTATCAAATAAAACAGGCAGTAGACATCTTTCAAAGGGATTTACTGAAAAAAACAATTTATAAAATGTTATAAATTAAATAAATGCAGTCAATGTTAGTTAGTTCGAATTAGATTAATTCTTTTATCTATAATAATAAAGACTGTTTCTTTGAATAGATATTAAAAATTAGTAAGTCATAGTAAAGTTTTATTCTTATTTTCTTGATAAAAATTCAGTAGAGCATATTTTAAAATAATATAAGCCGTTAAATCACGAAATTACTTCTGCTTTAAATTCAAATAACAAATTGTGATTTAGTAAATATTTTGAGCTAAATTTAAAGAATTAAGTTTTTGAATTAAAATAAAAAATAATATTAAATAATTATTGAAAGGAAAACTAATTAATAGGGATAATCTGTTAAATTAATTGATCTGATAATCCATATCATATAAAGATAATAATGACTATTATTATATATGTATAGTAAAAAGTCATAAATGAAATACATACTACTATTCAAGACAAGATTTTAACTATAATTTCACAATTTTATAGCTATAAAATAAAGTGCTATTTATAATTGTATAATACATTGAATTTTAGAAGGAAAAAGTTTTGATGCAAAATATATATCATAATAAAAAAAACATAATGTGACACTTTAATCTGTCCCCAAAATTTTCACTGGATACATTTTATAATTTCAACTATTTTCGTTTCACAAAATCTTCTTATTAAACTTGATGTTTGCTTCGGAATTTCTGGAAATATTACAGATATTTCATTAATTTATATTTCAGATGTTTTTGTCCAGTGCACACTTGAATACGTGGTAGAATCACTTGTGTCGAAAGTCACCATTTCCTGACAATGATGACGATGGACGTCTCACCGACAACGAGTCATCGCAGTAGCAATACTGTATCGGCCGGAAGGGTTCAACCGCCCCAAAAACAACAGAACAAATCACAATCCTCCCTCTACATCCAGGGCGGTATCCCACAGTTGCGCAAGCACCCAGTGACAAAATCCTCGACTAAATTATTGCGTAGCAATACTCTACCAACCAAGATCAACAGCCAACAACCCCGAGTACTTAGTGGCGGAAGCGAGAGTAGCAGCCGCAATTCTCGTAATTCCTCCTGCTCAGTCCGACATGATCCCTCTTCACTCCAAAAACGTGACTCTCTCGAGTCCAATCGCTCAGATAACTCGGACCCAGGCATGTCATCGACCCAGACGGGATACGCGGTTTCGCGAACAGCCACCGTTGGAGGACAAATTCGACGTGGGGTTATAACCACTTCGATGAGAGAGAAAATTTCAGCTCCCGCGCATACGAAACATCGATCTCGAAGCCTTGAGAATGAAGCCTCGGTGAGCACGCCGTCAATAATTCTCACCAAGATGCGCTCAATGAAGGAGAAATTCCAGCGACAAGTTGTACAAACTGTTCAAATTGGTGACTGGCCTCCACCCAGCATTCTCTTTCAGGAGAGGCACGCATACTCGTCAAGTGTTCCATCGACGATTCGTCGAAAACGAGTCGAACGAGGAAACCTTGAGCGGAGCAACTCTTCCGTGGTGACGCGTGGATCAACAAAGACAAATTCGGAAATAGGAACCTCGCGAAACTCAATGATTAGTGACGCACTGTCCACGAAAAGTCTCTCGAGCACAGGAGGCAATGGGGGAATCGTGTGTTCTGAATTAGACCTCAAGGCCATTATTGTTGGCTTCCGTCAGCAAACAGATCCCACAAAGGTAGGAGCGAGCAAGACCACGTCGACGGTTACTGTTGAAGATCGGAAGCGAACTCAATCGGAGAGCAAGCTAAACGAAAGTCACAAGTCCTCGCATTCACGGAAGGGTTGTATGCGCAAGCAGGTATCCTTCGACGATAAGGAGCGTGTGATTTCCACGGAGCGGAAGGTGAGTGCTATTGCTGAGGAGATAGAGGCAGCGATGGGAGAAAACTTTATGGCTCTTTGTGCTCGGCGTGGTTCAGGGAAGAAGGAAGATCTGCAACTACAACAGCAACAGAAAACCAAGAAAACCATGGAAAATGACAGTTCAGATGATACAGATGACTTGAACTCTCTCACCGAAATGGACGACGATTCGTCGTCTCATGTAGCTTCTTCGTCGGTTGCAGTTGAAAAAGAGCCAACAGCGGCGGAACTTGATGAGGACAATGATTCTAAGTCTTCTCCAATTCTTCCTCCAAAGGAAGTGGAGTATGACGAGTTTGGACAGACTTGGGAGGTTTACGGTGCCGACCCTGATCCAGAGATTCTGGGTCAAGCAATTCAACATCACCTGGAGCATCTGATGATTCACCATAAGTCTTTTAAGACGGATGGAAGCAGCAGTGGAGATGACAGGACGGAGACTGATCTACTAAACAACAATGGAGCTGGAAGAAGTAAAGGAGACCTAGCGGATGAGTCCTCGACAAGTGGATTTAAGAGGTTCTGGTCCCGTCTGTTTTGCGTCGCTGACCGAGGGACACAATCAACAGCTTCTGCAGGAGCTGAAGATATTCCCACTAAACGTGCGATGTACGATACGCAAGTTTGTTAATAGATCGATGCGTTTTCGATGACAATTTTGTCATTCACTTTATGTATCGAAACCTATTTGAAACATCAATTTATTGGCAATTTGAAAGAATATGCCTTTTATCTTCTGAAGACTCGTAGAACTTTCCCTCAAATGATTATTCGTTTGTAAGATGATATTGCGTTTTGTTCTAAACATAGAAAGGGATTAATATCAACAAGAGGGGACATTTCTAGCTTCTAATTTATAAACGTATGGAACCAAATAATGAAAATATTTTATATTAAAATATTATGAATTTTAAATAGTAATTTTTATACTACTTTGTATTTTATATTGATTTTTAACTGGTAACTCATCGGCATAAATATAATATTTTGTAATTAAACCCCTCACATATAAATATTTATCATTACATGCTGGTCTATAATTATATTACAAATTTATAATAGTTGAATGTGAACAAATTATTCAATTTAAAAATGATTATTTGTTCTTATTAATCCATAACTATACATAATTATTAAACAACGCTTTATACAAATAAGTTTGTACAATATATGTAATAAGTAAATCAGACAGTATTATTTATGAATTATTAAGTATTAATTCATGTAATAGATAATTGACTGTGTTAGACTTTTAATTTATAAAATGAAATACATTTTTTGTGAATGCTGTTTGAACTTAAATCTTCGTGCAACAGTTTACATTCATTATTAACTATAGTTCCAAATGCTTAGTATTATTATATAATTAATATTTTATGTTTATCTTTAGTTAGAAGTGCACATTTTTGCAATTTTCGTATTCTCTTAGCAAGGTATACATATGTATAACACAAAACTTACATTTTGTCCAGATTTTTAAAACTGTTTTATATCGTTTACTTTAACTCTATCCATACCTCTTCCCGCATTTTTGCTTTAATTTTTAAGTGAACAAATGGATCAGTGTAAGGTTCCATGATTTTTACCACAATAAAGTTTTACAACTAAGATATATTCACTACTGTACATGCAAAGGAGTCGTCCCATAAACACACTTCATAAATGCAACATCTTTGTGAATAATGAACAAAGCATGATTTTTGTATATAAAATGCCTATCTCTCAAATTTGACAAATCTTTGATTAGGGTAATCATTAATTTTATTTAATAATTAACAATAAGAATAACTTTTCTTGCAGAAAATGATGCTTTTTGAATTGATTTTTTTAAATGAATTCATTGTAATATGTTAGAATACAGTTTTGTTTATCTACATGCGAAATTTAAAAAAAAATCTGTGGGGAGCCTAATAAACACCACACGGTCTCAAGGGATATGGATTCGCAAAAAGTCTGGTATGGATAGGGATTATAAGCATAACTGAATTAATTGTATATGTAAGCATCATTGATTGCACTGATACATCGAAATAATATATTTGTCGACCCATAATGCACATTTTATGGAAATGGTCTCCATTCAAGAAATTTAAGAATTTCATATAATTAATATATAATCATAATAAACAATTGATTACTCCATGCACGTCTGTTACACTGTTAAATTCACTCTATTCAATAAATTTAATTTGAACCTCTTACTTAACCCTGCCTGCACTTGAACAGTCAAATGAGGACTCCATGAATGCATGTTTAGCTCTTGATTATCAGCTCTCAATTCCCATTAACATCTGCGGGTCCGAAAATCCATATTACCTATCTTTGTTATTGGTATAAATCATTAATTATTCATTATGAAATAGCATCTAATAAGAAATTATGATTATTTATAATATTAATTTGTGGTCCTAAAGATTGAACTGAAAAGGATCAGTCGAGCACCTTTCGCCTAGTATTTTTTAAACTTGCTTTGCCAAAAATAATATTTCTAAATTGAAAAGGTAAAGAATTTTATAAATAAATAACACCATCACGACGTCCCGTTTGCGATACAAAAGAATTTTTTCCCGAAGTCCTCGCAGTCATAAATTTTAGCAACAAAGTACTCAATTTTTAGCCTAAATCTCAAAATGTCTCTTGGGTCAATAAAAGCACGTACTATTTGTCTTTCTTCACGAAATACACATGTAGTAAATGTATACGAGTGAAAACTGAATTTTTATATATTTTTGTTATCGAAATGTATTGAAAACATTAAAAGCACACATAAAAATACATGTATATTGTAGATTGTATCTTTTTGCATTTACAGTAATTATGTGTATTTACAGTAAGTGTATTCATGTTATACATAATAGTCATTCATCATTTTGAACAAATAAAATTAATTTATGTTGAAAGAATCACAGTTTGTTATATTTTATGCAAACAATATTTGTCATAAAGTGTAAGTGCTAGAAGAATAATAAAACTTTTAATGTTACTATTTTCAAAATAGTGTAGCGATGATGTGTGTATTACTTTTCAAACTTAAAAATGTATGTTTATAAATAAACTTATATATAGAAAACTTATGTATAGAAAACGTTAGTTAGAAAAACATGTAATACTGATATATCATGACGTCACAGAATTAATTACTAATCAGGGACTACTTTAATATCTTAATAACTTAAAGTATTCCCTGTTACTAATCATTTGAGTCAATAAAAGACAGTGATATAGTAATAGCCTACATATTTTATACATATAATTATATCATCATAAAAACGAAATGCTTCATCTGTATAGTGTAAGTATACAATGTTATAGTTTTGATAGAAAATGCCTTACTGTTTCGTGCAACACATCTAAATATAACAACTAATAAATTATAACCTCAATGAATAAATAATAATGATTCATACATTGGTATTTAGTATAGATTTAGAAATTATTTAAAAAATAACTTTATTCTAAATATTCAAATTCCGATTGATAATGTATACTGTAGTCAAAATATTTAAACATTGTTTGTATAAGCTATGATTAGTATTTTAGTGATGTCTGAAAATTGTAGAACATGATAAAATCGAAAATTCAATGACAAACTATCTTAATTAGAGGGTTGTCTATTATTTTAAAGTAAACATATATAAGGCTAAAAGGTTATATCATCAATAGAAATACAATGTTATTGGTAAAAAATCTATAAATAATTGATAAACAGCTTTGAATACCAAAGGACGCTTAATGATAATGTGGATTTTTTAATCATATAGATGAGTCGACCGTCCTGAACAAACAATTTATTACGGAGTTAAACAACATTTATTGTGAAATTATTTTCATAAGAATATTTTTAATTCAGATTATTCGCATAGTATGAAGGTAGAATTAATAATGTTTTAATAAAACGGTTGCATTGTACGTTTGGTAGACAATACGCATAGTACATATAATACTAGAGACAAAGCATACGTCGATTATCAACTAAATATTGTGTTAATTGGGAGCAATCACGTCAATTCAAATGAAACATGACAGAAATGTTCATATGGTTTATAGAAATAATTGAAGCATATATATCCGTTATGTCCCGCATACACACGTTCAAGTCAGCTTGATAAACTTAATGCAACAAATTATCAAAACAATGATATAGGTATTTTAATTAGATGTATTATTTGTCATGATGAATTCAGCTGAAGAAATACCTAGTGAAGAAGAATTAATCATTGTTACTGAATCACCTGATTACTAAATAAACCAAAGATTTTGGCTTGTCGTTGACTTGACAGAAATATTTAACAAGTTTAATTTCTATCAAGCCAATCCATCGGCCTAGTCGATAAGTTCATTAGCCGTCTTGAACTAAAAGGAACAATGGCGTTAATTGTTTCATGCAGGATTTTTATAACGATGATTTTGTCATACAAGTGTCTTCTGCTTTTGATTGAAGGTATCGACATTGACGTTCATTCTATAAAACAGGTTGATTTGCTAGATTTAATATACTAATAGTGGACGAACTTAAAATAAATATTGCTATTAATAAATTGCTACAATAAAGTTGATTTACAGTATCGGAGTGACTTAGGTTGTTGCTAGTTTGATGAAATTAATTCAATTATTATCTAATTTTGTAAACTATAGATGCCCTGTAACATAATGTTCATGAGCTCTTATTATTACATTAAATAAATTATTCTTTATACAAAATGCAAATATGTTATCCTTATTCTTCATATTTAGTGAAATCTTTTATACCTTGTTCATTTTAATTTGTTGATAAAAGCATCAATGTCTATACGCTACTTAGTTATCAATAGAACATTACGTACTTTACGAATACTTATAGTTAAATGAGAATAAAATGTTATATTTTTAATTTCTCTTTAAAATTGTAAAAATTACTTATATTTCATTCTAAAAGTAATATAGGAATATTTTTTTCAATGTGAACATTTTTGGTTATTTTGTTTCAGTGAGTATATGTGTATAATTCTTATATGAAATCAATTAGGTATATATGAAAAATTTAATCAAATATAAATATACCGAAATACATAATTTGTACATTTATGATAGTAGGTATAATAAATATTAAGTGAATTTATGTAATACTTTACAATAATGTTTTTATTTATAAGTACGATTTGCTACCTCGAGGGATATTATTATAGTATATTTTATTGCTTTATGTGTTCTAAAAATTGGGAAATACTTATATATAATACATATACTTAAAACTATAGATATATTAAAATCGTAATCCTTGTTTAGATTATACCTGATACACCTATAATACACGTAATAAATTGCTTATAAATAACGAAAAAACGTCTAAGCATTTACAATACCTTTTTATACAATGTTATAAATTCTTTAAAAATGTATAAATAATGAAATAGAGAATTACAACATTTATAATTAGAGTTTTGAAAAGAAGATAAAATGAAAAGTATTTATATTTTTACGCAATAGTTGTTTGTTCTAAATGAAAGATTTAATGATACAAATTTTAAAATCCATGAGCTTTTATGGTTTTCTTGATGACATTTTATTTCTTCATTTGAATATCATTTCTATCACTGAAGCAAATTATTGATTTAAACGACATTACAAATAAAGATAACCTGGGAGATCCTTTTAATCCTGCTAAATATCTATACCGTAAGCAAACATACCAATCTAAAAATAAGGCGCATTGTTGAAAAATAAAATATATTTGTTGTGTAAAAACACTTTATTGAGTTTAAATCACGACCACGGTTTTGTCTGAAATCTCGTTCAGGTGATCAATCAACAAAAAGAATCAAGAAATATATTTTAAAATATGATAAACTATCACGATATTATCAATGTTTCGTCCAATATTATCCTGTAATGCACCTTTTCAAGTCTATAAAGTACTATTTTATTTGCAAAGACATTAAACATTATATGATATAGTTTCCCTTGAATAGCATTTGAAAATACTTAAAATAAAAAGAAATCAAGCCTTGCTAGTTTGTGAATAATGATAAAATGATAAAAGCTATGTACATTACTAAGCAATGTACATTACTAAGCTATGCTCATTAGTAAGCTATGCTCATTAGTAAGCTATGCTCATTAGTAAGCTATGCTCATTACTAAGCTATGCACATTACTAAGCAATGTACATTACTAAGCTATGCTCATTAGTAAGCTATGCACATTACTAAGCTATGCTCATTAGTAAGCTATGTACATTACTAAGCTATACACATTACTAAGCAATGTACATTATTAAGCTATGCTCATTAGTAAGCTATGCTCATTAGTAAGCTATGCTCATTACTAAACTATGCACATTACTAAGCTATGCTCATTAGTAAGCTATGCTCATTAATAAGCTATGCTCATTACTAAGCTATGCACATTACTAAGCTATGCTCATTAGTAAACTATGTACATTATTAAGCTATGCTCATTAGAAAGCTATGCTCATTACTAAGCTATGCACATTACTAAGCTATGCTCACTAGTAAGCTATGCACACTACTAAGCTATGCTCATTAGTAAGCTATGCTCATTAGTAAGCTATGCACATTACTAAGCTATGCTCATTAGTAAGCTATGCACATTACTAAGCTATGCACATTACTAAGCTATGCTCACTAGTAAGCTATGTACATTACTAAGCTATGCTCACTAGTAAACTATGTACATTATTAAGCTATGCTCACTAGTAAGCTATGCACATTACTAAGCTATGCTCACTAGTAAACTATGTACATTACTAAGCTATGCTCACTAGTAAACTATGCACATTATTAAGCTATGCTCACTAGTAAACTATGCTCATTACTAAGCTATGTACATTACTAAGCTATATGCATTACTAAACAGTGTGAAACCAAAATGAATGAAAACCACGGGACCGAAATAACAAGTTAAAAAAAAACAATAAAAAATGCAAATAATTAAAAGCAATGTCCAAATAAATTTTGGCTTAAAATGCCTTCATCAGAGGATACAAAAAAAAGTGAAAAATAATTTACAAATCAATTAATTTACAAATAATTTCGAAATGCCCAATACTGGGTTTTGCTTCGTTTGACGAGAGTGTTCTACACCGAAATTCATCTTTTTTTACAATATCAACTGCACTAGGTAACAAAGTTTATTTTATTTTCATTTTAATTATTAATTTTACTGTTTTCTTCATGATATAAATATATTGATGATACCCTTCCCTATATATATTCGTAACGTCTACAATATTTTAAACTCAGTAATAATCATTTTTGTACAAAAATAACATTTTAGAACATATTTTCCTAAATATGATCTTAAGATCATGGCGTGTTTCAGTATAGTTTGAACATTGTATTGGTTACAAATTAATTGACTTTTAATTTTCACAGTTGGCATTTATGCAAATTATGTTATTTTTTTAAAGAATTTAAACACTTCTCCTAAATTTTACTTTGCGTTTGTTCATTTATTGCAATGTTATATTTCATATGTAACATTCTGCTACCAAGAATTGTAACCAAATTTTATTCAATTAGCTAATTGGACTAAATTGATTTATTTTAAGGGATTCCTTCTTTAACGCTTTATGATGATATAGCTATAACAGCATCCAAGCGCGCTCTCAATTTTAAAGTCATTCAAATATTTTATCAGTCGTTATAAGTAGAAAGTTCAATTAAATTTTACTAAAATTAAGCAATTTTAACAGCATAGTTTGATGTACTAGAATAACACATTCTAAAAATATAGTTATTAAACTCCTACGCAAAAATGAAGTCTTAGAGATAATTGGAAATATATATACGGGGCTAATAACTTCATATATTACTGTTGTTCAAATTTGGAAGGTGATATCTTTATTAAAAACATATCGTATAATTGACAGTAAGTTTCAAATTTCAGGAATAATGCTATACAACAGGTAAAATAGTTTATTATTGAATTAAATTGTTGCCAATAAAGAATTGGGAACACCGCTTTTTAACGTTTTTTTGGCATGTTATTTAGAATGTTTGAACAATTGAAGGGATTAAAACCTTTTCCCAAGACTGAACTACTTCAAGATAGTAATAAAACACAAAACATGATAACTAAATAAGCATGAAAGCGCACTTGTTAGCAATTATATCAAAATTTAACAAAAATAAGTTAGTTATGATTATAATGAAGATGAGCTATAAACTAAAATTTCGGTCTTCAATATTTGAATTTACTAAAACGGAGGAAGTTTTTACCGTGTATTAGTTTCCTTTGGAAAATTTGAAACTATATTTTATATCTTGTTCTTTACTATAACTATGCAACATGACGACTATCTTTTTGTTAGGTTTCTATATGCGATAGATTATAATAAAGTGTTGTTTACAATTAAAATTGCCTTTAGTCTGTAAAAGAAATAGTGGAGTAAAATGAGATATTATGGAAATTTAGCAAATCATAAGGAACTTAGTAATCAGTAATTGAAAGGTTAAAGGTTTCAATGTTTCAGTTGATTTAAAGGCTTTACACAAATATACACTTGTACATATTGTAATGCGGCTTGTTTTAATGATCTACTTTTACGTTCATTTTGATAAATTTATTTATTTAATTAATTGTACATTATATATTAATATTTTTTGTTATGTTCGTGGTTTAAAAAATAAATTTTCACTCCACACGAAACGTATAAGATTCTTAATTAGGTGTTCTTAAGCAGAGTGTCCATGCTGACATCAATGACTTGCTCCATTGATGGCAGAAGTGGTATGAAAGTTGACAGTGACTATCTGCAAACATTTAATATATATTAACATAATATTACAAATATATTATAACTTTGAAATATGTATATAAAGCATAAGTTAGTACCTAAGTATAAAGTTGGGTGGCAGAAATGTTACTCATCAATAAATTATTTGAGTAATATGGCTTTTGATTGGCTTGTTTTCTCCTTCTATATTTTTTACTGGGAAAAATGTTTATTCATTCTTTTTGATACGTATATATAAGGAAACACTGCGTGGAAAAACGATTTAATAACTGTTTTCAGTTTACGGGCAATTTGTTTCAAATATATAGTTGACTAAAATAATCAGACCTACTATGATAATAGGAGTTTTTGGAAGTATATAGATAGTTAATATTATTCTTAATAGGAAGTTGCATTTTATTGTCTTGATAACCTGTTATAGTTATTTTTAACAAGAACTGTAAAACTAATCGTGCTAATATTACTTTTTAAATTAGAGTATACATATGTATTATACATGTGTGTGTGTATGTCTTCTGAGTACATGAACAAACTTACGATAAATTAATGCCAAAAGTGCACAAGAAAAACATTTACACTTTAATCAAACAAATATTTAAGACCTATATTTATATAAATAGCAAAACTCTGCTTCATGGAAAACATGTAAGATTTTACAAAACAGGCAACATGTCCAAAATATTTTAAAATATGTTTTTAAACTTAAAATAGAGTTAAAATTAAAGGATAATAGTAACTTTTCACGAATAAATAGGTGTCGGAAAATTTTCTTTGGTACATTATGAAACAAAATGTTTCATTAAATATCTTGGCGTTAGAAATATATATGTTTCAAATAGATGAAACTTCCAATTTGGTTAACTAATCATTCAATACTTACATACTATTATTTATTTTTAAAATAGTTGAAGAATCCAAAAAAACTTGTAAAATTGCTTACAGTTTTCTACTAATTTTAGAGATTTTGTTCCACGATTTTATAAATTTCTGAGAGTAGGTATATACAGTGCAATCCTTAGCTTGTCACTATGCTTGCAATATAATTATTTATAGATATAATTACACAGGACAATTTTACTATATATTGCATGCATAAAATAACAAAATTTAAATAAATTATTTCATTGTTACTAAAAAATATACTTATAAAACATTGTTATGCTAGCAATAATCTGACTGCTTAATTAAACCTAATTATACAGTTTTTAATTACTTTACACAAAGCTCAAACAGCGTAAAATCAATTTAATTATTTTTTGTTATTGCCCGTAAGGTGTGAATTATTCTTTATCAATACCTGCATATATGCAATGATTATTTATGTTGTGAATTTTTGCAAGTAAAAAGAGACTCCATTGAATAAATATATGCATATAACAGGCTATAGCGCCCTGCATAGCTTTGTATATACATATATATATATATGATATAGATATATTTACATATAAAAATTTAGAATTTATATTAGAATACACTACATTTCTATAATTTTTTTATTTCTTAATAAATATAAAAATGCACAAATATAATATATGTATATATACATATGTATAATATAATAAAATAAAATAATAAGTAAGTCCTTGGACTATATATAGAATGAATCTCAGAAAGTTCGAAGGCTATTTAATAATGTTTTTGCAGTATTTCCACCTATACTATTTTTTCATGACATATTATTTAATATGTTGCACAAGGCAAACCTCAATTTTATTCAGTATATGTTTATGATATAAATATTTTTTATTATTTCTCTCTATCAAACTTTCCCAGAACACGTGCCAGTCTCGGCTCTACAAGTTCTTCCATACGATCTCCTGAAAGTCATTAGGGCCCACTCTCCAATCCACGGCGGTGTACCACCCTCTCAATGGCACAACTTGAAGATAGTATCGCTCCCCAAAAAGAGTTCGTCGACCACTCCTGATAACCAACGTCACATCTTGCTGATTTATACCGTTGCAAAAATATCTAACCACATCCTGTTAAACTATATCCCTGATCGCTCCACCATGGAAAAATGCGTCCCATTACGCATTACCATCTATGATCGTCAGGCTTACCAACATCCACTTGGGGCGATGTTTGTAAATTTCCGCAAAGTTTTCGACAATGTCAGCCGCGACTCTATAACACGCTGTCTCCGCCTACACGATGCTCCAAATATCCTTAGCGATTCGGTGATGATGCTCTACACAGGCTCATCCGCGCGAATTCTAACACAAGATTGGCTAACAAATAACTTTGACTTAACATGTGGTGTCCTACACTTACCACCTTCTTGTTCGTCATTGTTCTTGACTCAATTCTACATGATATCAACATGGAAATCGGAGCCTACTAACTCCAGCGCCGCAGAAGCTCCTGCCACCCGAAAGTCTGCCTTCCGTATTTAGCCTTTGCATATGATCTTGCCATGTGAAGCCGCGATAGTGAAGCCACGCAGGTGTCTCTATTGCGCCTTTCTATTTTCGCTTCAAAAGTTGGCCTTCAAATCAGTGCCATCAAAACTAAGGTTTTTCAAATGAGTTTCAACAAATCTCCATTGAGACTTCCGGATAACTCAGTAATTGAAGCAATAGATAATTTTGTCTACCTCGGTTCGAAAGTTCCATTTTCAAATGACATCCAGTATCATAGTAAAACATCATTCAGCGCCGCAGTTATTCTGGTTTTAATCTACGGTCTAGAAGCTCTTCCGTTCCCCACGACGACGGCAGCACGCATCGACGTGGCTCATCGTGCCCTGGTCCGCTTTGCTCATGGTTTGCACTACTTTGAAACTATTTCAAATGCAGCACTCTGTTAGTTTGGCATTCTCGACATTAGCTCCTGCATTGAAGAAAGACGATTCTCCATCTTCGTCAAAGTCAACCCATATTCCACCCTGTCCTTAGTTCTAGTCCATGCTCTGACAGAACTTAGACGACGTAGCATGAGCAGTCTTCTAACTTTGAGACAATGCTTTAGAACATAACGGAACTATTCTTCATTAATAGTTCTTGCGTAAACTTTCTATCCTTGGTGTCCTAGTTAGCCAGCCCTTGAACATCCATTTACAACTGTCTAATTTAACTAATAATAACAAGCTAACCTGTTATATACAAGTTATACCATATGGTACATTCTTTATATAGAGTGTGATATGCTTACAGTACATATATATATAAACGTATAAATACTAAAAAATATATATATCATAAATTATTCAATAAATAATAATTTAGTAACTTTTTTATAGATTTAAAATAAAAGTTGTTTCCGAAATAAACGTGTTATTTCTACAATGAAAATAGACAGATGTTATCTTTTTTGAAATGCCACAAATAAACTAAATCATTTTTAATACCCCCAAATTTTTTTGAAATTTTTGATACCCCCAAATTTTTTTGAAATTTTTGATACCCCCGCTTATTTTATGGTATCCAACATCTGTGTATCGTTAATCCCGGAATATATGGATCTCAGTAATGGAATGCAACAACTAATGATAGTATATGAACGATTAGACAAAATGCACTTGCAAATTATAAGAGAAAGAGAACTATAAAGTTGTCTGCTACTCTAATAAGGAAGAAGCAGCTTTTGTAGTTATTTATATTATTTCTGTTTAAAACTTCTTGTTTTAAAGTAAAATTTTATATATTCATTTGTTTGTATTTCCTAAATAGCACATATAAATTTTAGAAATGTACATACGATTTTCTTTTTATTAGAACAATATTTGTCATTTTAAAATTATTATATACATATACACCGATTGTATAATATGTTGTCGTCGGTATTATATTATATTATATTATATTGTTGCATTTAATTATCTATTTTTAATATTATGTTAATCTATAATCCGTATTTAGATTATAATTAACTAATTTATATCTTCAGATCAAAATGTCAATGCTATTTTAAAAGACTGTGTCGATATGTCCTACAGCCTTAATATTTTTAGGATAGATACCTACAAAGGGTATTTATATAAAAATGTTACGATTTAAGTTTTCGAGGAAATATAAATTAGTATATAGTATGTTAGTAGTAGGGAAGGTGCGACTCGAGAACAAAGACCCCCCCTCCGCCCACGCACCTATGCATTTCGAGAACAAAGACCACCCTCCGCCCACGCACCTACGCATTTCGAGAACAAAGACCC
>JAYRBW010078906.1:0-24153 GCA_036023295.1 Invenusta paracnida | reverse complement strand
AGATATTGTTATTATAATTTAGTTAGTATAATTTAATTATTATATTTAACAACTAGTTAATAACTGATTTGATAACACTAACAATGTCAACAACCAATGTAAATATCATCTCTAAAAACATCTTATTAACTTTGGTTAAATCAATACGTCCAGAGATTCCATCAATGATAATCAAGATGTTGCTGCAACTAACTTAAGTGTGAACAATACTTGAGATGACGTCATCCCTAAGATAAATATTACAAACACCAATACCTACAGCTGACTGTCATGACGATGAGCATCGACCACAGACACTTTGTAACTTACATTCAGCTCTCACGAATTTCACAGTGTTGTCAAAGTAACAATTACACATTACTGAACTCAACACTATCCTAGCCTTCCAAATCGAAGTTATAGAGAATAGTGTTGAGGAAATACAAAGTGGTATTAGCAACATCATCGAGGTGAACATTGCAAGCTTACGCAAAGAACAAAATAGCCAAAACGAAAAACGAAAAACTATCTTTCCTTGACACAGTAAGACTTAACAGCAGAATCAACAACTTAAAAATGATCTGCAGGCCATGAAAACCACCTTAATTAACCTATTCATCCCTTGAAACACACCAATGCGTCCTAAACCATCACCATTACATCAATAATTCGTCCTTCGAGAAACTGGCTTGAGACCGAGGGTCGGGGCAGTCAGTATCTAATCTGCTCCGACAGTAAGTCGGCCTTGACTACGCTAGACAGCGGGACGTCTGTCTCTGCAACCCAGACATGGGTGCAGTGGTGGCTGGGGCCCTCATTCGGAGGGAAGTCAGGTACCCAGATCCGGTCCACGAGCGTACTCGCCTCGTGTACACCGTCACGCCCCGGCCGGCGGGCTTACCTCGCCGCGCGGAGACGTTGATTGCGCAGCTTAAAAGCGGACACTGTCGCTTGCTGACTGCGTACCGAGCCCGCGCGGGTGCGGGCGTGCCTCCGGATTGCTCTCACTGGGGAGGACAGGGAGACCCTGGAGTACTGGTTCCTGGTTTGCCATGCTTCTTTCTCAGGCGAAGGTCTCAAAGGCCCAAGGATCTGATGGAATCCCGAACTGGATCCTTCGCGACGGAGCTGCCCTGATTGCAACTCCCATCGCCTCTATAATTGCAGACTCTATCAGGGAGCAAGACTGGCCTCAGCAGTAGATCTGTGGCACCATTATTCCTCAGGCTAAGATATCGCCCCCAGTTATCATCGAAACAGACTTGCGCTCCATCACTCTGACATGCACACTGCCTAACAAGTGTCAGAAACGGTTATGATGAATCAACTCTTAAAGTATATGAGATCCCGCATTGACAGCCGTCAGTACGGTGCCCTCAAATGCAAGTTAACTACTCATGCTATGGTCCACCACATGCGCGAGTCGTAAAAACGCACTCTGCTCCATTTGTTAATTTATTATACATTGCAGAAAAATGCGGAAGGGATACCTAAAAGCTTACCCTCCACAGCTCCAGTGTGGATAGGTTTAATGACCAAAAAACAGTAATGTTGTTAAAGTTGCGTTTAAGGTAAAAACCTTACTGGTTACTTCAAACATCTCTTGGCTAATACTTCAAGGTTACTTACCTGAACCTGATTTGATTTCTGTTGTTGACTGAGGACCCACCTGGCTGTCATATTTGTTAGGTCCAGTTCCTCGCAAATAATCTCGTGAACTGAGCTCTTGGAAGTACTGTCATGGCTACAATTACACTGCCGCAAACCTTATACCATCCTCGTATAGTAGTTTATGACTGTAATGTAGTTGTTTTCTGTGCTCAGTGTTGGAAGCCTAACTGATCAAATGGCCCTTATAACAGTGTCCTGGTCAGCTATATATTATCTAGCTAGTCGTACTTTAATTATATAAATATAGTTTATCTTCAACTTAAGTAGTCAAGCCAATGCTTCGTACGACTGCATTTAAGATATTTGCAAATATCACAGCAACTACTTAATTCTGGCTAGCAGCTGTGCTAATCGATTGTTTAGCAGGCTAGACCTGTTCAGTTCGATTGTGATTGGTCTCTGTATGACCGGGGATATATTTGTACCATCAAGCCCACTATCCGGCTTTCAAGTAGTATGTGAAAAAAACACAAAATTTTCGCATTTCTCCAGAAAAAAAAATTTTGTCCATAAAGAATGCAATATGTAGAGGAAGGAATGCAATACTAGAGGAAGAAATTCAACTTAATTCAATAAAAAATTCAACGAATCATTTTTATAGATTTAAAGCAATAGTTATTGTTATCGAAAAACATATATCCGAAAAGGTTAATTAAGCAACAACAAATTTCCGAACGCAACATATCATATACGGAATATTAATGAAGATATCAAATATGATACAAAGATTTTTCCTGGTGGAAACTGCTGCTAAAAGGGATAATTATCTTAGTAATATTATGACGTTTATAAGTACGTGACAGGATTTTTAATTGAAAAGAGAAGAGTCAATCATTACACCAATAAATGGTTCAATGATTGCAAAGGTACATTAATTACACGACTTATGCGAATGAATTAAGATTGGTATGACTTTTGTTTTATAATGTATTCTATCTTAATAAGTATCGATAGATTGATCAGAGGACTGAGCAATTTTCATCCCATACGAAAATAAATGCACGAATATTATAAACAGATTAAAAACAGCATTAACTTAGTAAAAATTGAAAAAATTTGAATATTCCGTAATATTAATATATTGGTTAATGTATATAATTAAAAGCAAATATTTGTTAAAATAATGCACGACGCACGGCGAAGCTGGTACGGTGTGAATTGACTTTTAAGAATATCCACGACGTAATCGATATATACGAGGGTATTCAATATGTTCTCGGACTAGATATTAAAGCAATACCATACACATAAAATCAATGCATTTTTATAAGAAATAAAAACATCTAAGTTATTGCGAAAAATGTCAATTCGATATAATATCCACAGATACCTTCATAATTCAAATTCACAAAATCTAAGTCAATATTCTTCTAGAAACATGCTTGAAAAATTAAATTTTACCGTAAAATTCCTCAAAGTGTAATTTTTTGTAAATGGATAATTTATTAAAATGACATTGAATATGAACCTTATAAATTCATAAGGTAATGCCAATATCAGTCACCATAATTTCACATCTGATTAAATCTTTTTGGACAAAATTACACTTTTTGAAATGTTGGCCATGTTTCCTGCAGCATTTTGAGTTACATTTTCTTAATTTAAATTATAAAGGTATCTGTGGAGACATCGACTTGAAATTTCCCGCAATATCTTAGATGCTTTTATTGCTTATAAAAATGCATACATTATATGTGCAGGTTATTGCTTTGATATCGAGTCCGAGAACATATTGAAACCCCGTCGTATGCTTGATTATTGAATTTCTAAATTCTATTAGAAATTTGATTATTGACTTTTTATAATAATTTTGTAGATTTATCTATAAATAAAATATTCCCTCTATCTACCATATTATTATTATATTTTTTATCAAAAAAAATATTTTTGAATATATTTATACCAGAAAATGTTTTTGACATGTGTTTTCTTTCACAATTTCGTAAATATTTTTTTCCTGGATTTCTCAGCGCTATTTCTCTGCGTTCAGTTCTGTAAAAATCAATACAAAATAATGCACAATGAAATAATCTGTAAAATATCGGCAGTTATAATAAATTTCCGTGCATTCTGGAAACATAATCTATCCAATAGTTTGTGTCGGAGTGGTTTCTATATATTTGATAAACTAGAATGACTATGTATCGTGTTGATAGTAATGATAGCTAATGTCATCTTTAGAAAAATACAACCCTCAATATAATTCAATATCTAAAATCTTATTTGTTTCCATTAATTTAGTTTTATACAACTATTTGTCCCATGATTACAAAATACATTATTAACTAGTCATAAGCTACAATATATCAAAAAATATAAAATGTACCTCTTTTCATACATTCTATATTTTTCAGAGTGTATAACGTGAACCACCATAGAGTATATTTGACAATATATATGACAATAGGTATGACAATAGGTATGATGTAAAACTGGCAAAATATCAAGCAAAAAATGAGCAAAATCTATGGATCGTATGCACTCGCGTATTTTAATTTAAAATTTTTGAAACGTTCTGGAGAATTGGTATTTCCGTTTTCGCTATAGGGTTAACTTTACAAACAGGCTTCACTATTCATGAAGTCAAAATATGAGTCGCCAACATTTTATAATCTACATACCATAGATACTAATCAATATATACAGTAAGCAAAGTAAAAAATAAAGTATAGGTAAAAAGTAAAACAAATATCTCGTGTTTTTATTACAAATATAATTTATAATTTATTAATTTGTATTGTCTTCTTAATGTTAATTTAGAAATGAATAGAAAATAAAATATTGTTACATCAAATGCGTCATTTGTGCAAAGTATAATTACCAATAACTTATTTTCATTTTTGCAAATATACGAAGTTATTTCAAATTTTAAGGCATCTTAAAATTAAGGCATTTTAAGGCAAAATTAAAAAAAAGTATAATTACCAATAACTTATTTTCATTTTTGCAAATATACGAAGTTATTTCAAATTTTAAGGCATCTTAAAAAAAGGCATTTTAAGGCAAAATTTTTAAGTCATAACAACTATTTTTTATTATTCTGAAATTATCTATAGTTATGTTTAATATATTTATTCAGCACGCTATAATTTCTATATTATACAAAAGCAATATGAACCAATTGAAATTCAGTGTGGAGTATTAAGTGTCTACCGCTCAACCAATTAAATTAGAAAATCGTACACATTTTACTAATACCACATTTCAGGTATTATCCAATGATGTTCTGAGTCGTACATCAGCGACAGTATTTAAACAACCATATCGCCAGTAACATTCAGAAATTGTTCAATTGTTTTCAGTTCAGCTCGTTGTACTTTGGTCGTCAAGTTTAGTATACAATAATAGGCAAGTATTCATTTAAATTATAGTTTTTTGTAATTTAAAATAGTATGTACCTAGAAAAAATAGGCGTCTCTAAATCACGTGATATTTGTCAATTTTGGGTATTTTTAGCTTCAAATAGATGTCTGCCGTTACACTATAAATGCATAAACATGACATAATTACAACATTCCTTTTTATTCATTCAAATATATATAGCTTAATGTACATGACTATTCCTTTTATTTTTTAGAACGCTATTTTAAATAGAGCCATGCTGACCTCATCTCTGTTACTTGTTTATATCGGTATTTGGTATCATGCAGCTACTGCACAGGAAGTTTTTACTCAAGATGAAATAACAAATTTGTTTCAATCAAGTGTGGTGGTAAGTAAAAATAGTAAACACATAAAATATAAGTAATAGATATATATACGTGTACTTATGTTGAGTATAGCAAGTTTTACACGAAATCAAATGACGATATATTATTTAAAATTAACAAATATTTACTACATTTGAGACAGCTAAATATTTTTACTTATATTTTATTTATACCTGATAATTATTCCTAATTCTAAAATTAGACTTTTATATATACAATTTTCATTTATTGTGTTGAAAATCCAAATATTTGTGAATTAACGACGCATGATATTTAAAAATGCATTGCATGGAAATCAACATGCATTTTACCGAATTGTAGTTTAAAAAAAATTCATAAAGATTGTTCCCACATATATATGACAATTTACACGTTTATTGATGTATGTCATGTGGAAAGTTATTTTGATTTATGCTACTGTTCGTCCGAATTGATATTGGGTTGAATTGATTTTTATCTTTTGGGGAAATTAAGTTTTTGTGATCTTTTTGCCAGTTGTCAATTCTAGTGTAATGTTTTGTAATTTGCATGATGGTATTTTTTTAATTTGGATTTTGAAATATTTTTTTTATGAAATAATAAGTGATGAAAGAAATTAGAAAGTGTGGGAGGCTGGAGTGAGTTGGTCGCACAAACAGAAAATTGTGATTATCAGTATTCTTGAGTAGGCCCCTGCGAAGATACGATTACCAGCATTCCGGAGATCTTGAGGATTGGGATCCTATATTGTTAGATAATAGGGTTACTGTTATTGTTATTTGATTATTATATTTGGTAACAAGATTAAAATTTCAAAATAACCTTTTTGTTTACATTTCACTGGAATTTTTTTTTTTCATAGTATATCAAGTGGGATCTAACAATGATATTGTTCAGAATTTTAAACAGTATTGAGTGGTGTGTATTTATGATATGTGTTATCAAATTAAAATTTATTTTCCCTCTTTTACAGACATTGGATACTACATTAAAAGTAACTGTGACTGCTACTGATTCTCATTGTGATAGGTACTGCGGTAAATAATATGGAACACAAAGACAATATTATATCATATCAAGCTGAATCCGGAAATGCAAAAGGTCTTGCTATTAAAGAGTTCAAGAATAAAGTACCGACTTTAACTTCAGCAGCTGACGACTTAATTTAAAAAAATCGGGTATGTTTATAAAACACTGTCTACTATATGTCTATTACAACATACAGCTTTCTTAATTTAACATGATTGTATCGTAAAGTTATATAAAGGTTTTAATCATTTTATTTTATTTCTGTATAATTTATAATTACAAATATGTTAAATAAAAGAACTGTCATTATCATTATCAAAATAATGATACCAAAGTATTATATTTATAAGTATCCAACTTTATTTCACATATTTGGTATTATTGAAAAATACATTTTAACTAACCACATAAATGTTGATATATGTTGATAAATGTTGAGTACAGTTAAGTATAAGTCTAATATTGCCTGTATTAATTGATACTGTGCATAATTTACTTTTCATTATTACGTTGTGTAATGTATAATAACCAAATATAATATATTATGTAGTAACTATAGATATATCAATATACAATTT
Organism: Invenusta paracnida; assembly: GCA_036023295.1. NCBI lineage: Eukaryota > Metazoa > Platyhelminthes > Proseriata > Coelogynoporidae > Invenusta > Invenusta paracnida. The sequence continues at coordinate 17,207 of JAYRBW010078906.1, read as the reverse complement.
TAAGTTAAATATTAAATTGCAAAATTAAAAGAGAACATTTTAATATTTTGAACGTAGTTAAAGTAAAATTAATATTCACTTTTGTCAAATTAGACAACAAAAACTGACTTTCTCGGAATAACAATTTACGGAATAACAAGCAATCCAAAATTACGGAATATACATAATTTTAAATCTCTTCCTTTCCTTGTTTCATGCGCATCGTTATGCAACAAATAACATAACTAAAATTGCGTCATCATAGCATAATCTTATTGTTTTATTGTTAACGATGTTAATACTATTCAATCAAAGAAAATACTGAGTTATGTTACCTAACACTTGAGATAAAACTGATATAAATAGCAAAATATTAATTACGCTTCTTAAATTTTACATTTTTCTAAATTTTGTAACTAGGTATATCAAACGCAGAAACTGTTCTTATTTTTAAAGTGAAGTGTTTAAGTCGCTTACAATGTTATAGTTATGTTCTTAATAGTGAGTACATTCATTATTTTTCATTAAAGTATTATTTGGTCTTTTTAAATTTTCAAGAACATATTTATTTAAAAAATGGGAGATTAAACATGTTGCTACCCCCTCTTCTCCCTGTATTCCACCTATGCCTCATATAACTATATTATGTTCTGTCTTTATGTCACTAAGAACTAACAATACTTTCAGGAATACTTTCAAGGAATAAGCATATAGTGTTGACTCTGATGTATATCGACTACATTAAAGTGCATTTATTTAAGATAGTACAAATATTGTTTTTTTATAATAATATTGTTTAACCCTGGTAAATGAATTTAGACTCAATATAACAGAGCAAATATTATATTCTGACCTGAAATATGTACTAAGATTTGAAACCCTTTGTAAACATTATGTGTTACTTGGTAACCACACGAGTAGTACATCATTGTGTCACTATTAAAAAATTAAATTTAAATATAAATATAAACATAAACTTTTTTTCAAAGGATAATTGTCTTGATAAGATTAGTGCTGGTCTGTTGTGTGTGCATATTATTGATAAATATATAAATACAAAATCAATTTATCACAAAGTAATTGTATTAAATTATATTGAATATATTCTAAAAAATCAATTTCAGATTGCGAATGCGAAAAAAGCTTATTGTGCCGGAATAGTATGTACTGCTGGTAAGCTAATGTATATCATCCGATGCAAAACTGTGTAAGTATGTTCTGTGTTGTTTTACACCTGTAAATATTTACAAAATATATTCCTTCTGAAAGGTTTAATAGATGATGTATACATCTAATAATTAATAATCATATAGGTATATATATATACTATTCGTTGATTTTATGTAATTTAGGGCACTTTTTGCACACATATATATTTTATACGCTACAAAAATTAATCATGGGGGAGTATGAATTGCGAGTAATAAAATTATAATGATGGTGATTTGACGAATATAACATCTTGCATTCTGTACGATTGACCCTTTCATTATTGACAATGTCCAATGTAATAGCAGTTTTTGAATATGAAATCTAAATTTTTTACATTTGATGTTTTTTAAAAGAAATCACTTAACTTATTTTTATAAAAGAATTAATAGTATTCAGTTTTAATAATAGATTCAGACGCGTTTTAAGATTTAAAATTAAAATGATTTCACGTTTTCACAATATTTGAACTTACTGAAAAAACTGTTGTTATATGCGCATTAAGTTTGACGTGAATAAATTTAAATGTAGAATTAAATATATATTTTCATATATTCAAAAGACTATACTGGTTAATTAAAAAAATCTTACGTTTATATTATTTATTATAAATACGAGTATATTATTTGTATAAATATTATATTTTTGTATATTACATTGTAGTTAAATTTGTAAAACCCTCTCACATGCGTGTTTAACCTTCATCACATGTAATGTCGAAACACACCTACATTTAGAAGTACATAGAGCAGCAATTAAAGTATTAGTTAATAATTAGTAAATAGGTGATGTTGACAACGAATACAGCGTTATTTGTATGGTTTATTTTAAATACTTTATATTTGATACGTAAGATATTTAGATAATATCATTATCTATATATGTATATCTATTTTCATAGCATAACGCTAAATTATAGTTATACAGGTACATTTTACAAGATGCATTAATAAATGTGCTCTCTTAATTATCATTAGTATGGTGGCAATAGTTGTTTTTATTATATACTCTTATCTTAACTGTTAATGTTTAGGAATTGATTCATTTAACTTTGTAGAGAATCTTTCGCTTTGCTTTTTTGCTGTTTGTTTATATTCGCGAATGATAAATTGCTCGTAACCTCTCCAATTCGTTTATTATTACATTTTTAATTTGCTTGTGTTTCAAATATTATCAAAATATGAAGTTAATTATAGTTTCCTATACGCTTTTCACTCAATGCAACAGTCTTGTCTGTTATTTTGTATTTCGTATGGTTTATCTAAAGTTTTGTGAGATGGTAATTTTCTATTTTTGTGTTTGCTAATTGTATTTGATATCAAAGTAAATGCTGTATGCATGCACCAAAGGATATGCTATATGCTAATATCGGTACATAATTAGTTAAATATACAAAGGTGTAACGTTACTGAATGCTTTTAAATGTTATAATATAATAACTTAACATGATAATTAAATAGGTATATTTGTATGACAAAGAACAGTTGACAGAACCTCATAGCGTATTTGCAAAAGTATCCCTACTTAAATGAAGTGGTCAAAAAGTAAATTTTCATTCAAATACATAACCGATAACGTGACATAAGTGAGTGGCATTTTCTGCGACATAAATCCTTATTAGTATCAATATTTGCAACCTCTCGATGAATACTTTCTCAGGAAGAAATCTTGGAGCATGGGTAAAAACTCTTTTTTCAGAAGATCATTAACGTTTTATTGAAAAAAAGCTTCATCGAAGTCCTGAGTTTGAATAAAGATTCGCAGAAGGTTTTCCAATATTGATGATAATAAGGATGTGTCACATCACAAGTCACTCGTCAGCGTCACGCTGTGAGTGGAAGATCACAATTTTGTGAGCTTAATTTAAATTAAAATGATACTGTTATAAACATGAACATTTCGTGAACCTTTTTTTATGAATTCTACTGCATTATTATATCAATATAAAATGTATTAATTAAAACATTCAGTAAGGTTACTTCTGGTCTTATGCAATGCTGGAAATACAGGCATAATTATAGTTGGTAGACTTATTCATTATAAATCTCACAATGTAAACAATTTAGTTATACTTCGAAACTACTGTATAATAATGCAACACAAAAGATTATATCATAGTACTGTTCATTGCGAAATACAATGAACATGAATGTTATTTATTTGAGACAATTTATCTATACGTGACCGTTACACAAATATTAACAAATGCTTGGTCTTAATAAAGCGTTAAAAATAGTTAAAACTAATTTGTTTGTTACTAACTTATGATTTTATATAACTGATGAAACCTTAACTTAATCATGGATTGTTGTATGATATCTTACATAGAATTTTTATTTGGTTTTAAATAATTTAATTTCTGTCGCTCATATTTGCAGACTTTCGATGACAGAAGAAGTCAAAGCTGCAATAAAGGACTTCAGCTGTATGAAAGTAAGTTCAGAATTTTATAATTAAATGCTAAACGTTGAAGGTCATTTGTACTTGATTTAAATTTTGAGCAAATATTTCAACTCTAATATGTGTGTACTTATATGTTTTAATTAACAGATAATGATATCTATAACTAATTCTCTAAGCCAATGTTTAAAATATAGTAAAAGGATATTGCATACATAAACCTTGCTTTTTTGGAAGAAAAATAAGTTTAAATGGTATCAAGGAAGATTTAAATAGTTTTATTTATAAATAATTAAGTATTTATTTTGTAATGAAAGGATGGGGATATATGGAACAACATAAATGTTTGGGATGTAGCGAACGGTTTTTAAACTTTATGTTGGTAAACTTATTTTTATTAACAGTTATTATTTAATTCAGTGATCAAATTTATTGAATATGATAAAACTTAAGAACAAATTCAAAATCAAATCATGATTAAATTGGTTAAAATATCATTAACGTATCTCACACAAAAACAATGTTTACTATCAAGAGAACAATAAATAATTACGATTTTATAATTTACGATAATATAATTTTGTTGTTAATTAGTAGGCTAAGATTGGATAACAGAAATTAACTTATTTAATCTAAGGAAATTTCATAAATGCATAGTTGAAAACAATAAACTAACTGCTGGAACTGCGATTAAAAGACTAATTAACTTATTAATCGATAGAAATGCTTTATAATTTCTCTTGTATCGATTTTAAATTAAGATAATTATGATGATTAAGATATGATGATTAATGATGACTAAGATATTATGGTGCATAAGTATTAATAGTTTAGTAAATACTTATGGTTTTCTGGTTTTTTGGTTTTTATGAATATATATACACATATTAATATTTAAATTCGTACGAGTTAATTTTTCGAGTTCAACATATTTTAAAACGACAATGTAATCTGTTATAAAAAGTATTACAAGTATATATGTTAGAGCAAATTTGCGAAATCAACAATTTTCTATAATTTTTGGAAAATTACACACCGTTGGGTGTTAAGAGAAGTCGTTTAGAGTCAGGACAATCAACATTTAATTCTCTTGAGTTATTGGTTATTTACATTTACATTGTATTCTACGATAATTACTAGCCTTATGGTAACAAAAACTTAAAATAAATAATAAAACTGTTTAATTAGTAAATAAATGTTGAACATAATATTTATAGAAAATTCTTAGACTTATATTAAATCAATCAGAGAACATAATGTAAATAACCAATAACTTACCAGAATCAAATGTTGATTGTCCTGACTCTAAACGACTTCTTTTAACACCCAACGGTGTGTAATTTTTCAACAATTATGGAAAATTGTTTTAAAATCAACATTATACATAATTGTTGATTTCTCAAATTTGTTCTAACATATATATTTACAATATTTAGTATGTATATATTACAAGTATAACTTTAATTTTGGATATATTTTAATTTTAATTATAATTTTAATTTTAATTATATATATTCGAATAGATACACTTTCTTATGTGCTACTGTTATTTGGAAGAAAATGTCATATATAAAAAACACAAAAGTTTAATATCAATAATATAATAAGTTAATTGTTATCTATTAAAATATGTATTGACCTTTAATATTTGTATTATATAATTGATTTAACTTTCCTTTAGTACGATGTAGTTCATATAAATACAGAGTTAACCATTATTCGTGTGATTAAATTTTAGAATATTTGAAAACTATTTGTTTATGCATGACGAAACTTGGATTTTGAAAAAAGTCTAATAATAAATTATTTTTATTTTTAGATGTGTTTAGAAAAAACATACAGAATTTATTTAATATTTAGTTTAATTTCAACACTTAGACGTAAATAATAATATTTTACTTGTATATGTATTGTTTGGTTGTTTAATATTAAATATGGTCTGTTACCTTCATTCTATTAATGCCAGAAAAGTCAATAGTATATCTTCAGTCGAATTTTGTTAAGTGCTTACCTAATTGATTTTAATATACATTTTGATATTTAATTTACAGGATCCTAAAAAGCAAAATATTACTCTCAATGAAGCGGATAAATCATGTTACGAAAAAAAAATAAAACAAGAAGGCGATTTTTCTGTCACATATGGTAATCAAGCAGATACCAAAAAGAAAAACGAATATGATATAGCCCAACTATTTGCTTCTTCTTGGAATAATGAAATAAAATCTGATAAAAATTTGGAGAAGGTAAGAAAACATTTTGGTTTAAATTTATCCGTAAGTATCAAGTATTAAATTTAGAGTTATTTTTATTTTGATATTGTTTTGGTAAAAAATTCTAGCATATGATTCAACTTCATAGATTAAACATTAAAATACTATCAACCGAACTTACTATACTTTATATATAGAAAAGAGGATACTTCTCTCCAAAGTAAATCTGTTTTTATATATTTGGCAACTCTAAAAGTGTTCAATATAATAATATATGTGACTATTTTGTATTGGCTCTTTATTGGATTAACCATATTTATTTATATATTTATACATTAAAGTATTAAACCATATATGTACTGTAAATTGAATTTATGTTGTACAAAAATGTATGATTATATCTTATTCGTAATTTCTATATTCTTTGAAGAGAATTTTGTTTTTAAAATAACAAAGCACAGTTCAGGTTGTACTTTTCTTAACTGAAATGTCAAAATGTGAGCAATATATATCGATAGTATAAATATTGATATAAGTTATCAATAACAACAATAACCATGAATTAAATTAGCTTCATTAGAATGTTTCGCATCTTACCACCACCTGCTACTGGAAGCACATATGCATATACATATGTATATATATAATTGTTAAACTGAGTGACGCAACAGCTATTAACCAGCTAGTCACTACGATTGACTCAATATTATAATAATTATAATTCATTTCAAAAAGCATATATTTACTTTAAATATTATTTTTTTTCCTAAATTGTGTACCTAATATCCCAATGCATGTAAATAAATAATGACCAATATAATAATATTCAATGTGATACATAACTACTTTGTCGCAAATAGTTTATATAATTTATGAAAACTAAAATTCTATAGTGTACACATCTCTAAATACAGTATTATTGATTAGACCCCCAATAATGTTTAAACATCCTAATAAAGTAGACTTTTGAAACTTCGCATCTACTTAAATAAGTTTTCTAACATATTTCAGTGAACAATAATAATATTTAGAGCTATAAAGGAGAGATTTGTTTTTTTGATAAAGGGAACGTCTGACTTCACTTAAATAAATGCTATTTGCTGTAAAGTAATGGTAACTAGAGTTCTTTACTTTTAATAAGCTTTAAATGCTCAATTGCATTACGAAACAAATATTTTCAGAATTAAACATATTTGGTTTAAAATATTGTAAGTCTGATTGTTGTGTGAGCTAATAGAAAGTTCTACTGTTAGATATTTCACGTTTTTAATTTTTGATATTAATAAATTTAATACAATGCTGATTGGAAATAAATAAAACACATATATATGTAATTATGTAACTTATAACATTGGTATAATTACAGTTAATTAATAAAGTATATATGATAAAAATTATTTTAGATTATGGTATATGGGGTGTTTTTATCTTTACTTGAAAAATAATATGCATTACATTTTAGATGAGCGATACTAAATACCTGTTTTGTAAATATGGTAAATGTGAAGGAGGACATCAAATGAAATGTGCATTGTAAGTATTATTTTTTCTAATTAATATTTAATATTTTACATTTTTTTAAATTTCTTAGCGATTATAAGAAAGACGATGCAAATACAAATGTTTTCAATAAAATAAACAGTATATACGTTATTGTGTTGTTCCAGTGTTTGTCAGTATTGTTTGTCATATTATCAAACTGAAATAATAGAGATATCGAATAGTATAACCCAAGACTTACTTGTTTGATACATTCAAATAAATTCAGATTTGTTGAATAAAGTATATAATTATATATAACACATTGGAAAGAATATAATTTTATAAGAAATGATCAGTTCGTTAGAGCATATTGTGTAAGAATGAATGAATGAATGATCTATCAGAGTTAATTAGAGTCAAAAGTAAGTAACTTTAATGCATAGTTCGATAGTTGACTCCAGACTCAGTATACTGATTGTATTTTTATCATAGAAAACGAATAATAACAACAACAAATAAACTTTGTTTAAATTCATGGTAAAGCTGGTGCTTTACTCCGGAACCACTGGCCTCTTTCAAACATTTGATAGATAGAATAGATCTCTTAAAGTCGAGATATTTCGCTTATTCGGACAGCTATCAAAAAATGGCTTGCATTGCTAGAATTTTAAAAAAATGTATGTTTTAAATTTTGATACTGTTTTGATAAAATGTGCTTAGATCGTGTATTGTTTTAGTTTTGGAAATTCTCTTTGTATCTCGCCTATAACAAGTTTTGTTATCGCTGTTAAGTAAACGGATTCGAATCAATCGATAGTCATTGAACTTACTTAATTAAGATTGTTCCAGAACACGTTACACAATTTAACAATTTATTTTATGATTTAAATCGTTTAGTGCCTTTGAATTGCCGAGTTTTGGTGCACATAATTATGTAAGATTGATTTTATTCGAACGTTATACGTATTGAATGAATAAATAAAACGCATGCTGACCTTATCTATATTTACATGGAAAGTTTCTTGTCAACTTTGCAGTGGTAATTCGGGCAAACGATTACAAAGCCAATTGATGAATGTATCCATTGGAACCGTCCTAATTCTGGCTTTCCGTGGACTGTCGCACTGATCCGTCGGAATCAGGAGTTGGTCGGAGATGAGAATCGTACGAGTATAAGCAATTAATTGGTAGAAATGTGAATTCGGGTTTATGCGTCATCTTTTTAAACTTTACATTGCTTTTTTTCTGGAAATAATACATATTAATAAAAAAGTGAAGTTTTATTTATATATCTGTGCTATCTATCATGTCTGTAGTTTAACATTCCATTTCATTGTTATGTTTTAGATGAATTATTTATTTTAAATTTTGCATAAACATTCTGCAGTGTAAATCATTTAACGGAATTTTATATAGTTTTTCTATTATTATACTCTTACACAATTATATAAAAAACTGTGCCTTTAATTTGAATAAATACCTATTAATTATTATCTATTCTCTGTTTTATTGTTTTCTACCAATCGATTGCTTTTTTATTGTACTCGCGATCTGACATTGTTTACTGTTTTCTAATAAATATGCATATAATCCACCGATAAATATGTACACATTTATAAAATATCTATAAAATAAACTTCTAGATCTGGTCTAGTAGTGTACTTAAATATGTACAATATTGCTAATATTTCAGCTGATATAATTATATGTCAATTTTATAAATGTATACGGACGGGTAAATGTCAAAATTGTGTCGTATATTTATTTCATAAATTTTGATTGAAATGTTAGAACATAAATGAGATTGTAGGTTAGTCGTAGCTGAAATAAATGACAAATATATACATATTAAATTAGCTTTATGTTTAATAACTTGATAATCTGTACATCAAAATAATAGTGTTTGGTTGAAAGAACTACATTACAAAAGCTGAAATAGAACAGCTGAAATTGTGATATAAAATGACAAAATATCTGTTTAAGTTATGCTTCTACTGTTTTATTCATATATTGAGAGATTGACATTTATAAATATCACAATATACAATAACAATTATTTAAATAAACCAGCCTGTGAAATACTTACATAAAAATAATATACAATTGATTACTTCTTATCGGATAAAAATTGTAGGTTTTATTGTATAATTGATTCAATAATTATACTTTATAAATTTTGTTGAAAATGTATACATAACAAAACAGCTTTACTTTTAAAGTGAATATATAGCAGGCTGATATTTAAAGAGCGCCAATGTTTATATGTGGACGCCAAAATATTAATGTATCTTGTTTTTAATACAATGTAATCATAATTCATTAGAGTGTTATACGCAATATCTTTGGTAATATTGTGGTTTTAACAATATGCCGATAAAATTTGTAATATAATCGTTTGAATTAATACACCCTACTTTTATTTCCATAAGTAGTGTATTACCTTTAATTGTATTTTTACAGTTTATTTTAACAACATAATTCTGATTTGTCAAATTTACATATTTCCTATTTTAGATCTTAATGTAAATGTTAAAACGCAAAAAATTAAATATTTGTTGTTGGTCAATGTAACAACTTATATCATAGAGGTCAGATTATGGTTAGACTCGCCTTAGAGATAGATGACATATTGATTATTTAATGGCAACAGCTCGGTCAGTAACACCGACACAAAAAAGTAGATTCACTATCTTTATAATGTAAAAATCACATAATTCAAAAGTTTAATAATTACATTTTTATAAATTTTCCTTAAATAATAAATATTATATAAAATAAATGAAAATTTAAAAATGTATGTTTACATTACCTTACGATATGAACTTAATTTATCTATACAATAAACTTATGCAAGAAAATAATTATCCAATACTGTAATTTATTTGGGTGAAATAATTTGTGTTTTTGTACAAAAAAGTTTTCTGTCAGTTTCAGCTACATAATTTATTAAAATCCTAGACAAAGAAATGGCGCCATTTCGATATTAAGCTAGTATAAATATGATTTAGTGAATCCGAATAGTCCGATCTCTCTATAGTTTTTACATATCTTGAATAATGTAACGTTATTTGCGTTTAATAATAAAAGCTTCATTCCATTTCGTCTTGGACGATAAAAGTTTATATTTCAAAATAGTAACAAATGAATGATATTCAGCCTATAAATTATGGAGCAAAACTTTATTTTTGTTCTCAACATTTCTAAAACATACATACAGACTCTACTAAAAAGTAATTCTATGATTTCCTTATAGCAACTGTCAGTTTAACCTTCACCTAAATAATATTCTATTTATTTATCTTTTTATGTACAAATAATAAAGTATCTATTTAATAGAGCAAAATTAATTCCATTTAGTTATAACAAACTCTTTTCATATTATGGATCGCTTTGTAGTAAAACTGTTTATTGTAAATCATCTCCGTCTTTTCTCTATTGAATAGTTGTAAACAAATATTTGTTATCGATTTAGTTAGAATTGCGAACTAGTAATCTCTCATATGATTCCAGAATACAATACTCCTACTATTCCTAACTTCATTGCTATGGAAAGTTTTATAACAAAAGTGAGTTAATCATACAAATGGGATAATCCTATAATGCAAAATCTTTCACTGAGACTTAACTCAACTATAGTAGGTACTCCATATTCCATATTCCATATGCATAGGTGTGTGTATATTATGAAATATTTTAAAAGAACAAAATTAATTAATTTTATTTCATTTTTTGATGAAATACACTATACTGGTTAGTCATGGAATATAAATGAGTACATATTTTATAGTACAATAAATTGAATTTAAAAACATTAAATTCCAAAATATAGACATATATCTAACACCTTTCCTAGCTTAAATCAATAAAGCCAAAACTATCGCCCAGGCCTACTTAAATAATATATAATACAAATACAGCAATATATGATACGTAAATAAATAGACTATAAAAGCGGTACTTTTTCTTCAGAATTAATAATTATTGATTAACAATGGGATGATTATAATAACTGCGTTCAAAATTATATCTAAACTCTCATTTGAAAATATATTTCTTTCGTAATTTCAATTTCAATATTCGAAGTGGAAACCACACAACATTTACGCATATTAATACCTAAAACGCATATTAAATAAATATGACTTTGTAAATTGTACATAACAAGCAGCTACATATATAGAAAGATAAATCTTAAAAACATATATTTGATTATTAAAAACACAGTTTTCAAATTTTCGAAAAGAATTGTTGCAGTTGATGTGTTGAAGACGTTCAGTCTCTTACAAGCTGAAACATCCAAATTGAATAGATTGAAACAATTTAATGTATTGTTTATAAACTATCTGTTAAATTGACCTTACCGTCAGCCATGACAATGCATTTAGCAAATCAATATTTGAATATATACATTGCACAGCTTTGTATGAGCTTATTAGCAACAGAAAATCTTCTCATTCCAGAGGATAGGATAGTTCCAGAGAGTAATCACAAAAGTCATAACAGTAGCATTTTCTAGCTATTCTGACAGTGAAAATCCCATTTCGCAGGCTTCCTAAACCACGTTTAATGTGTGTACTGAAAATTTAATTGAAATCGGTTGGATATCGAGTCGAGATATTTTAGACATCATTTAGGTCTGCCTCTTCAAACTGTTTTTTTAACTCTCCGGAACTTAATCCTAACTTTAAAAATAAATGAATTGTCTCTAACTCTTCACAGGTCGAAAGGGGAAGTTAAAATAAAATCTAGATAATTTATACATAGATTTTTATTTAACTATTATGTTCATCATATAATTCAAATTTAGCGGCGGGATCGGGTGAAACACCCTGCATATGTACACTTATATTTAGATATTTGTCAATATACATGCATCTGTGTACTTCTTCAGGCTTTTAATATAACAATGTTTGGAATACATTTGTTATATGCACATAGAAAAATCTAGATTAAAGATTGTAGCGGGATTTTAGGTTTGAATTTTGGATATATGGCAGTTCACCCATATCAAAGGAAATCGATAAAGAGGGGAGTTACATATCTGTACAGTGTGTTAACTGCTGAGTGAAGGTTATATTTGATACACTTAAAAGAAAACTTAGTATGCTACATTTTAGATATTATGTTGATGAATAAAATACCACATTAGCAGCAAGAATAGTACATATATATAGTTAAATATAGTATTTATCACGATGAGTATCTCTTGATATAGAAATACTCACTCCGTGCACGCAATAGTTACTCACGTAATTTTCAAATCAATACAATGTCTTTAATACTTAGTATCATACAAGGATATCGCATATTAAACCCATAAGTTACGTGTGTAACTTATTATATTATATACTTTTGATGTACTTTGATTTATAGTACAAGCATTGCTAATAAATTCAACAGAATAAACAATTTAGGGATAACAAACAAAGCGTATTAAAGAATTTCACTACTATTTGAAGTAATTTGTAGATACGAGTTTATTATGTATAGATGATCAAATGCATGCTTCAAATTCGTTTGACTTTGAGACACATCTTTCAAAATGTCTTGTATGAACAAGCATTTTCATTCAAATAAGTTTACATCAACCGTAAATCATGCAGTGTATGGTATATTTGATAAAATATGTAGTAAGTTTATAAATAAACTAAAATACATAAACTAAATACATACTAAATATTTTGGCATATTTAACCAATTGATAAAATAAATAATTGCATGAATTGAATCAATCGTACATACATACAAGAATGAGGAAGTGAATCTTGTGTTACATATTTTCTGGACATTGCATTGCAGACTAAATATTAAATATTAACAATAGAAGATGAATAGAAGTCTCAAACTGATTACAATGAAGCGTTCAAACTCCACAAGTTTGATCCTTATCCTTAAAGGAGTCTACTGTGAAATACCTAAAAATTATTTTGAGCATGTTGAACCAAAGATTTTTTAAACTACATATCTTAGATATTTGACCTCGATAGACTTTGATTATCTTTATCCAAACTAGATGCCACTATATTTTAAATAATTTTCTGTAGTTTCTAGTTATTTTTAATTCAACAAAAAGAGGCACACATTTCGTGATAAATGCTGTTAAAACATAGACAATTCCTATGTTACGTGAAGTTTCAAATTTTTCGAATTTTTAAAACCTTATCGATCTTCTGGTTAAACAAAAGAACACATATTAAGTATATATATAAATGACAAACTTTCGAATTTAGCAGTAAAATATATAATGAAATAATAGCTTAAGCTTCGGGATTTGTTACTTAATATCATCTCATAGAACTATTATCGCCTATAATGTAGAAATTATGATATTCTGATTATTATTTTATTAGTCTGCCACGTATTTCTTTGATAAATTTAACGACAAAGGGTTATGATAATAATTATTGATTTAATTTTAATTAAATTACACAATATATTCGACGAGTGACAGGTAATTGTCTGAGGTAAAAGGTTCTGTTTGATTCAGTTGCAAGTGAATCTGTTCACAATATTAGTTGAGTTATTCTCAAAGATAATGTAATACAGGACCAGATGGGTGTCTTCTCACAAGCGGAAGATAGGATATCATTAGAAATGTAATTAAGATGAATCCAAAATGGCGGTCACCTGCACCTCTCAAAAGCGTGTTCCAATTTTTTTTAGAATTATTTGCAATTGGTAATTTTTTTGTACTGTCGTTATTTCTGTAATAATGTGAGTAAATTTTAAAAATATTGCAAAATTACAACTGAGATTGTTTAATTAGATTATTTAAGTTTTATGGAAGCTCATAAAACTTCAAAATATATTTATGGACTATTTTAATGTGTTATAATATCTATTTGGATTCTAATTGAACTATCAAATTATTGTGCAAAGAATAACAATGTTAGGACTACATGCACATATCGAAATCCTCATTGCATTATTTAATATAAATAATGATAGAAATTACTTCAAATATGGACATGGTAATGTAGGAAACGGTGTTATTCCAGAATTGTGTCCGTACCAATTGTAACTTAGATTTTAAAAGAAATAAAAGTAGGTACATACTACTAAATTTGTTAACATGCAAACTTGGAAATGCCTGAATAAAAAATGTGAATAAATTGTTTAAAAACTAAAACTAAAACTAAACTTAAATATTATATAAAAAACAAGTTATATAAAATGTATATTAACTTTATTTGCATAATTTTCGCACAACAACTCTTTTGAAGTAAACATAAATTTTCATTAAAATAATCACTAATTTCTAAATTGATGCATTTTTTAATTAACTTTGTCTACTTATTAAGTTTAGCGAAAACAGATCAAAGGCGTGTAGTTCCTTGCAAACACTCGGAGAGAAAACTTTCAAATAAACCCGCCCGTCTAAGTACATATTTCCTTTTAACTCAAGAAAACGTAATTTTTTTGTAAAATGAATCTGTTTCGCGTGACTCTCAACGGCAGTCTCTGTAATAATTAAATTGCCCCAAACCTAATTTTTAAAAATGCACCCCACTTTGATGCGTTAATATGCATTTTTATTTAACTTATGCAAGCAAATATTGTGTGATAAAAATTTACAATTTTATAGGCATTGCAAAACTTGTATTAAATAATTCTTTTTGTGAAATATAAAATTATCATTCGTGTATTGAAAACATCAAAATTGTTGCCGTTGGTTATAGTTATAATTTAAAAAATGTTTTCATTTGTTTTTTCAAACTTATATATATGAATGTTTCTACATAAGTTTTTCATGAAGTTATTTTATCTATTTAATGACAGTAGAGTAATTTGAAATGTTTACAAAATATATGCATATTTATTTGTGTTTCGCAGTTCTCAATTTTATTAGTTAATATGTGACTGTTTTTATACCTGAAAGTTGAAAACTCAGCGTGATGTGAGATTGTCAAAACGTTATATACATAGAATAAAAAATATTATTTATTTCAAAAGAAGAAATATCTGTAATTAAGCTGTCAATAACCTTGCAACTGTGAAATCACCAAAAGGCCCGATGGGCATTGACACAGTTGGACTGCTTCGCCATATTAACGAGGTTTAAAGGTCAAATATTGGAAAATAAAACACGGAGTCAATTTGTTCTGAAATTGTCAATGTTTCAAGACTTAAATGACCACCCGGTTATAAAGGAAGATATGCAACACGGCCACACTTTTCCTGATAGCTCTGAGAAGTCTCAGGTCATTGGTTGCCTATAGTTACCACCGAGATATAGGCGGTTGAAATAGGCATTCCTTCGATTCTAAGTGAAGCTGTCGTTCATTTATACTTTATTACGACTATATTGTACACATATTATATTGATTCTGCATAACAACTTACAGGCATACATTTTATTATTTAATTGTATTTAAAGCTTATATGAACATAACTTGCAAATATCCAAAAAAGCGTGAAATTGGATTATAAGAAAAAATTCCAAAATAGGAAAGTTTCTCATCTGTTTGAGGAGTGGACCATAAAAACTTCGATATTATTACTCTGAATGGAACAATTCTCAGCATATTTTATACATTTTCGAAAAATAGTCTCACGCTGTTGAGGATTTCTTTTGATCAATTTAGATTTCAACTTATTGTGTAAAATGCTTTTTACAAACAACTAATTGGGTCGTCATACCTTTCAGGGAATCTGTATAACATGAGGGAGGTACTAATATTAATGCGATAATTCCTCCAGCTCCAAAGAGTAATCCTCAATTTGAGAACAAATAAAATCAAATATAGCTAAAATAAATTTCTATTGAATTTATTGTGAATAAATCGAATAAATCAAGAGTGTTCACTCTTTTAAATTCTGCATGCAGTTCAATACTAGTATTTTCCCACCTGAAAGCTTATGCAAGATATAGTTTTAAGAATTGAGAACAATTAAATCGTGCATGTAGTAAAACAGTTTGAGATATACAGACAATAAATTATTTATTATTGACAACTTACGTATGTTAAAATTATATGAATATATTTATATATGTTCTTAAAATAAATTTAATCAAAATATTTAATACTACTTTTTCCCATAGACGCATTTACATCAAATTTATTAAAATAAAACGATTTTTTATATACGACGATTTACAGCGCGATGTATATGAAATCGATAAGAGTGAACACTTTTTGTATAATCATTACTCTATGGTTTGACTGCGCAGTGTTATACCTTTGTCTGTACAGTTGTCTTTTCTTCAGATGTCTGTTAGTATTACTGAATCACAAATTCATTTACATATTAAACATATATTCCACAAGTTATCAGAAATTATCATTTGCAGACTTGATTAAACTTGGCAAAACCTGCCCATGTTTGTCATATTACGGTATTAGGTATACATTTTACTATTTAAAATTTGTTATATCTTGAGTACTTCTTTTTATAGAAATATTTTCTGAATTTAATAAAGTATAAATGTTCAATAACGTACGGTGCAACTGTAATTATCATACCTAACTCTAGTTGAGGTCTAACTTTAGAATATTAATATAAACTGAAATAATTCTGGCACAAATAAATATAGAGAAATATATCCGTATTTTAACTTTTCAAAGCGATGCGTTTTTTTATATTAATTTTAAAATCATTCTGATGATCCCTCAGTGATTTTGTTATTTAAGTTAAAACAGTTTTAGAACACCACTCTTATAGTATTGGGTAGTATAAATAAAAACTAGAAATTGCTTTTACTAGCTGTATACTTGACTCCGTATAAATAAAGTTAACAATTGCTAATTGCTAAAGTTTTAGTATTTAGCTTTTGCTAAAAACTAAAAAGATTTACTATCGATTTTAGCAATTGCTAGTTGGTATAAATTAAAATGCCTGTAATTAACAATTGCTTATAAAAAGTTTAGTCACCTACAGAGCATCTTACAAATTTAGCAAACACATTTAAATCGATGTATTACA
>JAYRBW010078895.1:0-24156 GCA_036023295.1 Invenusta paracnida | reverse complement strand
AGAGAAGAGGAGAAGCAAGTAGACACAGGGATTTCATGTCTATTACATCATAGGTTATGCCACACAGCTGCAAGTATCAGAATAACATGCACAATTCCTGAATTGATTGCGTAATATGAATGAAGCTTGGTGTCACAACATAATGAGTCAGATTTTGTATCAATATTGGAAGAACTGAGCTTGGCTGCTATATGCTTTAAATTATGTATTGAAAACATTCTTACTGTGTTTAAATTATTGATTTAATAAAATGATTTGAATTAATTATGAATAACAGTTGTTGATTTTAAGGCAACAACTATTTTATCAAAAATGATAGGAGACAGCGTTTATATTGGCTGGGGGTGTATAATCTAAAAGAATAACATATTCCTATTTGGTCCAACCAAAGAAGAATAAATTAAAGACATATTTTAAAATAAAAGACATATTCTTGTTTGATCCAACCAAATTAATATGATTGTTTTATCAATAATAAAATGTTTTAAGTATACAGTTAAATTAAAATAGAAATTTCATAAATAGATGCATAATATATATGTCATCCCTTCTTTTCAAGAGATACAGAGAAAAGGGAGATAAGAATATTATAACTGAAGATAAATAGATTGGACAAAAGATAAATTGTTTTCCAAAATAGTTTAATAATATTTAAATATATTTAAATAAATTTCAAAATTATATATTTTAAACAGAATAATCAATATAAGTAGCTTAAAAGTCTATAAATGTTTATATTAAGATTAATTCATATTAATTATTCATTAAACAAATTGTGAACAACATGCTGATATAACAGAAAGCATTATTTCATTTTTTATAAAGATTAAATTTGTTTATATAATGGTGTATTGTTGAACAGATTATTAACTATATAAATGATATTATCCCAACAAAAAAATTTATATATGGAAATAGCAAGGAGTACTCATTTGGGAAATTATATAACACATTGTGTTTTCAGCTTTAATTATATGCATTACAAATATATATTTATGTTGAATACCTAATGGTATGTATATCAAAATGTGGAACTTTGTAATAATTTCATAGGTTGTACACAAATAATGACCTATATAAATTAATATTGTGTTAATAAAATATAATTACAGTTTTTTCTTTCAAGATGTAATCATATCAGTATAGGAATTTTCTTTTAAGTTAAGGTATATTTACAAAAAATAAGTTGGAATAATTTTTTTCAAAATGTATAATTTTTTAAAATAACATTAACATTTATATATTTTTGACATATATTTATTACTTGATTAATGTCTGAAAGTATAATTCATTAATAAATAACAATAGCTTAAAGTATTTGTTCCAAATAGTATAATTGTGCTATGATTAAAATGGAATATTATTTCAATGGTGCAGGACAAAAATAGTGGAACTTTGAAAGGTATATCATTTTGAAACAAGGATTTCATGCTAACTGATTAAAGTACAGATTATTGGATTTTTAGAAGTTTTGAAAGAGCATTAGTACTTACAAATTAGGATATTTAAAATATGAAATAGTATGCTATTTTGTATTATTTTATGCAACTCTGAAGTTGTGTAGAACATATATATATTAAGACTTATAAAATGCTATAGTATAATTTTATTGAAACCATATAATAATTATATTTTAAGTGGAATTAATGTACTTTTAGGCTTAAAAATTTCTTGTATGCTAGGATAATGTTTAGCATAAATATAAACTAATGATTAACTTTTAATATTAACTGTTAAAAATGCAAGCTGTCTACTTTTCTATATATTAGTCTGATTACATATATTATTATTATTACTACAGTTTTACTGAATGATTTACTAACTGTCTGGACTATTAGGGAATTTTGACTATTTTTATATAAAACTTTTTGAACTAAGATTATACTTATCTAACTAGTCTATTATCAGACCTGCCAACTGTCCCGCTTTTTGCAGGACAATCCCACTTTTTGAGGTTGTCCCACATGTCCTGCAAAAGTATACATATTTCCCTAATTTTGAATATACTGTTTAAAAAAATATTTTAAACGTTTTTTTAATAACAGTAATTTTAGTTAATTTTGTGATTCATTTAAAAACAATAGTATATAACAAATGAGGCAGAAACTAGTCAGTCTAACATGCCAACCAATTTTTCAATTTGTGTTTAAATATATGGAATCATCTAAATTTGTGATTTATATAATTGGTTTCATAATCGTTTATTTGTAAATTTTATAAATTTATACCTAGATAAGCTATAAAGCTTCTTTTTTATTCCAGAGCATCTATCTTACCACCATTATATACTAATTTTAATTGTCATATCTCTAATTGTTTTATGCTCAAATTAATAATAATTATTCATATTATTATTGGCTGTTTTTATTATTCTTACATTTAATAACATACATTAAAATATACAGTATTGGAAATTAATGGGCTGGAAATTATTTAGTAATGAAAGGTGTGCAGAATACTTAAAAATTTATTTGAGAGAGTAGATGTAATTGATTTTAGATGCATTTCCACATGCAAAACATTAAAGTTTTTGCGCACCTTTTGGCTCGGTTTCCACCTTGCCATGGGGCCCCAACTTTGTGTGGATACTGTACTCTTTTTCTATACCATTAGATTGGCAGGTCTGTATTATGGGCTATTTTAACACTTTTATTCGTATAATATATCTAAATAGTAAAAACTATCTATAGTACAAATACAATACGTTTTACAAGATATAAACATAATGAAATAGATGTACTAAATATATAGACTAATTTATGTTCAACAATATATTTAAAATAGTTTATATTCACCAACTGTCCAGATGGTTAATGAGCTATACAATGCAAATCTATTTATAACATATGTGAGACTTGTTATATGATATAAGTGTTAAAATAGATATAATCTAGACTAAATGGAGAGGTAAAATTTGAGTTTAACTATTTATATATTTGAAATAGTTAAGGTTGCCAACATATGGAACATTTAGTAAATTATACAGTGTGTAATAACTTATAGAACATGTTACACATGTTAAATGATAGAATACTTAAAATTGCTGCAATAGACTACCTAAATAAGTGCAGTATGTTTTAAAAAGTCTATATTTAAAACATTCAAGAGTTGCCAATAGTCTAGATAAATAGAAAATTATATAGAGTAAAACTGTTTACAGCATAACATAAAAATATATTTTGTGTGATTTAAGTATTAAATTAATTTTTTTTAATAGTTATAGTATAATCTCAAATAGTTTTACATTTAAAATGTTAAAAGATTTACAAACTGTTTGGATCATTCATAAATTATACAAAATAGCTGTTTATAACGTCATATCTTATGCTTGTTTTAAAAAAATAACCATTAAAATAAATGTAATAAACTTATTAGATATGTACAATCTAAGTTCTATAATCTATTAAAAATAACCACAAATGGCTAGCAAATTATATAGTAAAATTGTTTATAACATATATAATTCTATATGCAAAATTATACATGCATATATCATAGTTATATATAGATCATATCTCCAAATGTATAAGAATAGCAAACTTTATATTCTATTTATTTTGTTTGAGTTAAGCATTCCTTATTCAATTTTAGCATATTTAAGAATTTAAAAATATAATATACAGTTTATTGAGGCAACATCTTTGAAACAATAATTTTTTGTACTGTTTGCAAACCATTTAGATAGTTTAAACATTTACTTACATATTTACATTCATCTCCAACAGCATTCAATCGTTATTAAATCTTTGAAATCATGCCAAAATATTATGTATGGGTCTATTACTATAAAATACAGTATATACTAAATTTTAATCATTCACTCATATGAAATCTAATATTGGTAACAACTAAGGACTAATAGATTATAAATATTGGTCAGTATTTGAGTTTAGCATCCCTTGGCTTATAAAAAAAATTTCTAGTGGCACGAGATTAGTATTGTTCAGATGTTATTTCACAAATTGAAGTTAAAATGACAACCTTGTTTAATTTTATCTAAAAAAGAAAGCCCCATATGAAATATTTTAAAATTAAAAAAATTATTCCTTATTATAAAATAGGCAAACTTACAAAACCAAAATTTAAGATTGGTATTTTTTTCTAATGCACTGTGAAGGCAGATCATCAATGGATATATACAAAAAATAATGCATATGTATTTGCAATTCTATTGATTAATATGTATTAATGTTGATTGATGATCTTCCTATGTTGTTGATTCAATAGTATAAAATAAACAACTTTATGTTATGGATACTTAATCATATTGTATCAAAATAGTGAATTCAACTCACCTGATTATATCACTGATATTATAGATATTAAGTATAAGTTATATTATTAATATTATATATTAAGCCTCACAAAAGCAAGACTTTAATTCAAATCAAGAACTGAACTTGAAAAGTGTAATACCTTCATAGTATGACCAGATGTAAAAGCATTCAAATGATAACAAACTTAGTCTAATATTATAACTATTAATCCCTTAGTTTTTACTGAATAAATGCTTCTAAAATGTCTAAATATAGACTTTAAAATACTCTTATAGCTAGGAGACTCGGTGTTTATTAAAACTTATCTCCTAAAACACCCTCTGTAATGTTATTTAGGAATATCCAAACTCTAAACGTACTCCTAGATAAGTGTTGAATTTCTAGAGGTTTCCTAGACAACTTTATAAGAATTTTGGACATTGTATCAAATGATTTAATTGTAAAGAGGCTGAATTTTTGCTCATTTAATTAATTAATTTGTATAAAAGTATGGATTGTTTTCATTTCAACTTTTCATGTCATTTCTCACTATAAATATCGAGTGTTACCTTATGATTGTTTTAAGACAGATTTCTAATTTCATTATTTATATGAGTATAACATTTTAAATTAAAAAAAGTATTGTTTAGAAAATGTATTATTAAAGAAATTAAATATTTGAGACCTTTCTTACTATATGCGTAGTTTCCATATTTTTTTATGAAATTTAAGAAGGGAGTACATTTTGTTCCATGTTACGTTTATGATTAGTCAACAAAGTTAATAAATATAAAAGCATATCATAGACGGTTCGTCGTAATTTTAAATAACTTTTAAGGAGGTAAAACATATATTATATTTTATTAATCCACAAAATTTAATTGCTTTTTAGTTTCTTATTTTATTGATGCGGATTTTTATATATCACATATACTTTTTTGTTTGTTTTATTTACATTTCTAAGCTTTTTAGGTAATGTCTTAGTTACATTTATTATTCATTTATTCTGACATTATTCGCTCCAAAAGTGTTTAATGTTCCAGATTATATATAATCATATCATATGAATCAATGATTCTTATATATAATATATAAAATTTGTTGTAATATTCGTATAATAAACTATAATACTCTATCCTATTTGAAATGCATAGCGTTTTCTCATTCTCACTCAATACAACAGTCATGTATAAATCTCTATTCTATAATTAATTATTACGTTAGTTTTATAGATATGGCTTGTTCATATTTTATCTATCATTTCTAACTAACAGAACAGTTTAGAATAGTTCATCCGTCCATTCACTGGTGCAGCAAATAAGTAGGAAAATATTGATGACTCCGGATTCAGACGCGTAGCAGGGAATTTTTAATCCTAGCTTTAGTTTGCGCACAATATAGGTGCAAGTATGTAGGTATGCAGATTTATATATCCCTGTCTATTGCACGCGCATTCTGGTGATAGCCATTATTGATTTTTGGGATATAGGCTATTGGATGCAGGCCCAACATAAATATTATGTACCACTTATGTATATTGACGTGTGGTACTAGTTAAAGGCTGGCCTCTCCTTGATTTAATACAAGTAGTATGTAGATATGCTTTTTTAACTAACAAGGAGCTTTTTAAGATTACTTTAATTAAGAATTCTTACAAACTTTATTATGTGCTCTATTTACAAAATTATAACATGCTTACATCTTCTTAGTTTATAAAAGTTAGTGAGTTTATATTTCGCTTTACTCTATATTTCTTGCAGAATAAAATGCACGTCGTTCTATTTAAATCGATAAAAGAATCAAATGATGGGGATTCCAATGATCCATATGTACAGGTAAAATTATTGTTCACCATCTTTTAATTTTTAGATTAGTTAAAACTATTTATATTTACATCCTATCTATCTTTTAAATCAAATTTGTTAAATTTCAGATTTTAAAAGGAGCCGGTTTTGAAGTAAGCTTGGTGGAAACGCTAGAGTTTGTCTATGAAGTCGACGAATTGAAGGCCTTGGGAAACTGGCGTGACAAATATTGTGGAGTTGTTTTTACTAGTCAGCGTGCCGTTGGTGCTTTCAAACAAGCCAATTGTTTAGGTTTGTTAACATAATTCTATTTATCACTGTAGTGTGTAATCATTTGTTTACTACTGTTATTTTACAAGTATTATATATAAGATCAGCTTATTATTAACAATATTTTGATTGTTTCATTTGTTCTGAATTTATATTTACTACTAAAAAACCTATTTTCATGCAAAATTTAGTTAAAATTTATTATTATTATTAAATAGATTTATAAACAATGAAAAAATCTCATAACTTTTTGGGATTAAAATTTTTATGAAAAATATTTGGTAATAATCTTTTTAAATTATTGTTTTATAGCTTTATGTATTTAAATATACACGGTATATTTATTTATAGTATATGCTATAAGCATTGTAAATGCCATATTATTGTTTTAATATTTTGCAACATAGAGGGGAGGTATTAATATGGCATTTTATTAATTGAACTCTGTATTATTATTATTATCCGAAACTGGCAAACATGTATTGCTGTTACTTTTAGAATATCATAACATAATTTAAATATGTATCAATTGCGTTAGCTCTTTTAAAAATAATGTCGAACTTGGTCTAACTGCTTTTTTACTATTGTACAATTAGTCAGGATAAGGTAATATAGACCTTTATTTATTCTAATGTGTTGTGTATGATAGGTATGAATTTACTATCTATTAGATTTTATCTTTATAACATAAACGCATAATCATGGCAGAAATAATTTAGTTGTAGCATAAAAATATTTGTATCTCCGCATAAATCAATTTTACTTTATGGTTTAACACTCATTTAAGATATGAGTTAACACACATTTTTTATTTATGGCTTATAATAATAGTATGTGTACTAAAATTGTCATAGTTTAATCATTTGATTGAATAATAATATCTTTGAAAATGTGCAGAAATTTTCTTACACAAATAACAAAATAACAAATAATCCTAATAAACTTGTTTATACTACTCATAATTAAAAATTGGTATGTTTATTGTTATTGTTATGCTTCTAGGATCTTCTGATGATTTCTGCTTCGTTGTGGGCCAAGCGACGGGTGAAGCAGGTATGCGATCATCTTTCTATTATATGATGAGTAATTTGTTGTTATATGCTTGAGCTATCTTTTACAAAAAATAACAGGATGTATTCATTTTATAAAATTGATGTAGTAATTATAAAACAATGCCCTATTTATAAAGTTGCACATTTTGTTTATTTTTTAAGTATCCTCCTATTAATTATTAATACACTTTTTGTATTTTTGTTTATTTAGCAAGGTTAAGATTGTCAAAATAAATGAAGTGTACATGCTTATTTTTTTATGTGTTTAAATAACTATTATGTCTAAGTAATATTTTAAATTGATACTATGTCCTCACTTTAACATTAATTTATATTCAAAATACAGATAAAAACCTATTTTTACTTTATTTGTTACTTTTTAAAGGAGATTTTATTATTGATACTTCATTACATATCACTTTCTGCATTTTAATTCAAATATGAGTCTTGCTTATTTTGCCTATTTGATGTAACTAAATATTTGGATATCAAATCCGGCATAAATATGATCGGGAGTTTATGGAAATGGTACTTTGTAGCAGAAGCACTTGGTAAAGCCAACGCTATTACTTTTTTTCTTCCCATTTGCATGTTATGTTAATGGATGCGTAATTTATTAGAAGTTATAAAATTAAAGGTGAGGAGGGGGTGAGAGATGTTAGGTATTCGATCTAATTGCAATTAACATATCCGAAATCCACCGTTCTGTCGTATCAGTGTATATTGCCAGTGTCTATGCACATCGCCAACACTGCGCGTTACATTGGGGTCTATCGATCACTTTTTAATTTCTCACTAATCGTTCATACATGCATAATATTCCATGCTTCATACGCAGTGCGCGATATAGACAAGATATATTATATCTATAATATACACAATATACTTCCTAGTGTCTGCATCTGTTTGTGTCTCTAATGTGCCAGTTTCGACCAAAAGATACATCCGTCGATATTATGATGTCTAAAAGCAGCAACATTACAACAAGTTTATACTTTCATAGCCATATTAAGTGTAGAATATATATACTAAGTATAGAATATACATTGATATAAATCCATTTTAAATCCTATAATGATTAATTAAATACTTTAATTGTCTTCCGTAATAAATTTATTTCTTTTCTATTCTGCCTTATTTCGAAGATACTCACATATGGTGATCATTTATTAATGTTTCATCTAAAATAATATTTACAAAGTTACTATCCTTAAATTATATATAACCTATCCATTTCGAAAAGATTTTTTATTACACTTAAACTGTTTCCTATTATTTTTTTCTGTATTTTGAAATAATTAGTGATTTGCAATTTAATTGTTACGTAGCAATATAACAATCAGTTTTGAAGAATCATATTTGAATCGTTTATTATTGTTTAATAAGTCTCACCCTTTATATAGTAAACATCATTTATTAAAAAATTTTAATAATAAACATTTTACAAAAAAAAACCTTTTCAACCGAACAAACTATGTGAAGAACGATGTAGTCATAATTTATTTTTTATTTGCTTTATATATTTATATACAAAACCTTCATTTTTATGGATATTGAGCATTACCAACCATTATAGTATTTTTCATAATACATACTACTATTTCTGAAAATTATCAAAATTTGAGCACACAATGGTTGTTATGCTCAATGAATTGCTACTACCTATGTATATGATTGAAAAATATATTATTCTTATATATGCACAACCAATCACAAAATGAGATAATAATTATATGTTAATATTTTCTCATATTAAAGAATACGGCAATTTCTATGAATTTTAGAGCCTAAAATAGAATTTTGAAGAATTCAAATTTAGAGCCAGAATTCTATAATTTTATAAAAATATAAATTTTCACGAAAATCAAAGAAATTTTATAGAAATTGCCGTATTCTTTAATATGGCAAAGTAGTAAGATGTTAATATATCATTTTGTGACTGGTTGTGCAATGCAAGAATTACATATTTTTCAATCATAGGTTAGTAGCAATTCATTGAGCATAACAAACTTTTTTTGCTCAAATTGTTATAATTTTCAGAAGTAATTTTACTAAAAATCAAAAAATGTTAATGAACTTTTCTCGTTAATTGTGCTAAATTTTTATGACAAATTTAAATTATATGTGTAATGCATAAAATGTACTCTTTTATTGTTACTCTTTTTACACTACTGAAAATCCAGTTATAATTCTAAACCTACATTACTGTGATGAATTCTTTTCAGTGAAAGTCCCAAAGTTTAATAAAATTAGGTTTGCTCCTATAATTAAAACATACATCACTAAATATATATTTTATATCTTGTATTTGTGTACATATATGTATATTATTCTAGCAACTAGGTGACCACATTTACTCTATTTTATTTCTGTTATTCTATTGTTCTTTCTGCCTCAGAGTATCGATTAAAAGTTGTTTCTTAAAATAACCGTAACGTAACACAATAGATGGTTAAATTTTAATGTCTAGATATGTTTTTCTTATAATCAATCTATTATATAGTGAAATAAATAGTTATTTTATGTTATAGCCACGCTGAAAAAAACGTTTTTTTCTTAATTTTGGAATTTTATACATACTCTAAAGCCTTTCCGCGATTACATATTACTTAATAGTATGTTATTTATGTGTACAAAATATGTTTATTTATCATTATCAAATAGCACACTACATATTTGCAAGATTATTAAGAGATAAAATAAAGTCTTTTTTTAAATTTAATTACGTCATGTATGATGTATAAAAGGATGTTTTAAATGTTTAATATTTTAATAAATTAACTAATTTAAATTCATAATTTTTCATGTGTACTTCAGAAAAGCTAAAATTATTTAAAAATAATATAAATTATATAAAATGTGAGAGTATAGACGATTATTATATTATTCATTTATTAAGAATTAATTTAAATTGGAAAACTTTCATCTTTTATTTTTTATTATTTCTAAAACGCAGTTCGACGTTTTCTCAAATTAGAATTATTTTGTATTATATGTATATTATTATTGTTATATATGTATAAAGGTTAGTGTTCTAAAGCTCCATTAATAAAATATATTAAAATTTTTAAATACTTCCAAAAAAATCAGATATTTTTGTTTTTGTAATAAATAAATAAACTAAATAAAAACATATTAATAAAACCTTCTTCTTTAAAATATAGCTCTTTTAATGTGTTATACATTTTTTAATTAGATATATTTTATTTGAAGTCATTTTACCATTAATTATATTTTAATATGAAAGCCACATCTCTTAATTAATTTAAAATAAAAGCAAATGTTACAAAAGCAGTCTGACATATTTTGTGAATTCTCGTTGGTAGCAACATGCAAAGAGAATTAATATATAATAAAATCCTAGATTTATGCAACATATTGTCTTTTATTTTTCATAAAAATATTAATCTTGATAAAGGAGTATTTTGAAATACATTTGGTGACTTTTTTTATAAAGGCATAGTTTAAATAATCTGTCATTTCTATTATTGTTTTTGTCTTCGTTGTGGGAATGTGGCTTCAACATGCACACATATATATATTTATTGAAGATAATGAAACCATATATATATATACTTAATGTTTCAATGCAATATCCACTAAAATGATTTTATTAAACACTTACGACAGTACATTAATTATTTTATTGTGATTTTTTAAAAGCCATTTCAATTATGTAAAATTATAGTCATTTTAATTTTTTTTCCTATATTTAGCAATTTTATTTTAGTAATTTTTTGAACTTATTTATCTTAGTTTTTGTATATTATATCTTTTCAAATATTAGGCATTCACATTTAACATTTTTTTTAACAGTAGAACGGCCAAGGTCAAAAATCGTCGTAAGACGGCGTAAAAAATACCCACTTTTTAGAAATGATGCAAAATTAAAAAATATTCTCAAAATTGGTTACATTTACATCCTAGTATCCCAAATTGTAAAAGGAATCTAACCTGATAGGTCCCATTGTCATCTTCCATCACGTTAATGGTCCAACAGGGCCGTGCGGAGTCGCGACGTCAAAAAATGGCAACATTTCGGAAATATCATATTTTTCTTAATTTTAATCTCGTAATAACATTGGATCAGTACCACAGCTTAGTATATAATATAATAATACCCAGCTAACATGTAGCGTTGTCTGGTATGCTGTCGCTGCATGTCCTTAGCATCCCGACCTTCAGGAGATGTTCTTTGTGTAACTGCTTCAACTTGAAAATCATTTATCATTTTACAGAAATGTTTTAAGCAACCAATATTGAAGGAATATGATTTCCGCAATTAATATTTTATACACGTTTTATTATGCAGTTGTAGCATCTAGGTCTGTCTAGGACCTTCAGGAGATGCTCTTCAAGTCACTGTTCATGGACTAAAAGAGTTAAACGATCCTAATAGAAGTATAGGCCATCAATAATCAATTGTTCAACATATGTGCATTTTGAATTGATTTACATACTTTTCATATAGAGCCGTTGCAGCATCTGGATTCTTCTAGACCTTCAGGAGAATATATTTTCTGACATTATGGTAATAGTAATTCTGTGTCTATAGACATTCTATAGATACACTCATAGATTAAATTTAGTAGATATATGTACTTCAAATTAGAATAATCTTTCAGTCCCTGACGGAAACGTTAGGAGATTTGTGAAATGTTAGACTGGCTTCAAATGAGTACTTAATGACAATAAACATTACTGGAATATACATATATATGATTGCTAACTTTGAGTACTTACTAATGAAATAGTCCTACAAGGAGTAATCCCTGACGTCACCGATGATCCGTGTATTGACGTCAGAAGCTTTTTGAAAAGTTAAACAGACTTCAAATGCACACCCAATGATCATAAATGCTACCAGATGACAAATATATTTGATTGCTTATTTTTGAATGCATGAAATAGAATAGTCCTACAAGAAATATTCTCTGAAGTCCTGGAGGACCTGGATGCTGAAGTCAGGACCATTATGAAAGATTCCTCGGTCTTAAAATTTATAATCGAGTATGTCGCTTTATTGTTGGATGTTGAAAATATAATTTATAATCATTTATATTGCACCATTTCAAAATATTCCTCCAAAGAGTAATCCTTGACGTCTTGGACATTCCAGGGGCCCCACAAGTAATTTAAGCGTATGGCAACCTGTATCTACCATTAATAACTTTGAATCAGTATTTTATTCATCTGAAATATTTACTGTAAATGTTTTATTAGAATTCTAAATTGGTCTCAACGACGATTTAGTAGGTGTCAGGAGGGCCGCGAGAGGACCCGAAGGAGACGTCTGACAAAAAATTAACTCATCCAGGGAGCTTCGCAACAAAATTTTAGCCCGTGATAGGGAGTTTCAATTTATTTGGTTGAGAACTTAGGGATCCACGAGAGTGAATACAAAATGTGGGTATTTTTACTACCCCCTCCCTCCCCCTTGGCCGTTCTACTGTTAAATTTGTATTTTATTATGGTGTTATCACTGCTTTGACTCAAATTTAAAACAAGTGTAGCTTTTATATATATCTTGTCATTTTCTATACTGTCATTTGTTTATAAACTTTTCTCTTCGATTTTTTTAAATATTATATTTTGATTTGTAATCAATTTAGGTTTAAATAGAATGAAAACGCTTACTTGTAAATACTGGAAGCATTTTTATTTATAATAGTAGCACTTTAAGCTTCTGTGCTAAATTCTAAATTACGGGGAATATTAAATTATCTTTCTATTAAAAAAACTATCCTAGAAGTCACGCAAATATATATAAAATATAGTTTAAAGATATCGCTGGTACACTCTGATCGATAGACCATTACGAATACAGAGTTGTGTATTAGCAATAATGCAAATCATTCAACTATAAGCAAGATCCCCAAAGGAACAATTATGTTATAGGAAGTGTATATTATGTGGTTGTATAATGGAAGGGATGTGTTTAATTCTGCTCGGCGGAGGTTCTTGTGGGGTTTTTTTTTAATATGGGCGATTGTATGTCACTAAATTAACAACATATATATATTATTTACAGCTAGCTTATTTCTATTTTAATTGTGTAACAATATAAAGCTCAATACATATCTGTATATAAGTATCTTACTCCAGGTCTTAAAATATTCATTAGAAAAATGCAGTCGAACTGTTCCGTAAAATTGGAGTGTTGTTCCCCAGCTGGCATTTTTTAAAGATATAGATTAGGTGAATGATTCATAATATATTTATGAGTTTTATCAAATATTTAGACAGTACAACTCCTCTGGACATAGTAAAAAACCCAAGTTATTGCTCTGTTCATACGCGTATATATACATATTAGTATATGTTGAATCATTCTTTTATTCAAAGAGTTATCTATACTTACTATGCCGTTTTCTGTACTGAAAATACTTAAACATAACAACTGAATTCGGGTCAACCGGAATAAATAATTGTTTATTAAATGACTGCTGTTATAGGTCACTTTTATGCGGAACAATGATTGCTGACATTTTTTATGGTATTTGTTAATCTGGAGAAAATTTGGTTTTAACTATTCATTATATCAAGTTTCATGCGTGTATATAGTACTCCACTTTGAAATATGTATAATGCACATATAAAACTGACGAGTTTTCATTTATAGTGTTTATATTTCTTTAAAATATATATTTTTTTTCTTTTAAGAATTAAGTTCTCTTTTATTTATAGACAAAGTTGAGATCCAATAATTTGTTAGTTATTTAAAAATAATAGATTAACATTATATTATTTTTAAAATTATATACAGTAATTTTGGAGGTTTATATTTCACAGGGACGTTTAATAAAAAAACTGAATGATTTCGACTTTTTTAAATACTATAGGCATATTAAGTTTGAATTTCAATAATTAAAATAGTTAAGATATATATCTGTCTAGGTTTATTTGCGTTTATTATATTGTTGACGTTTATTAAAGGAATTAGGTTCAAATTGTTTTAATTGGTTCGGTTTCATACATGTCTAAGTATTGTTACTGTGCTTCGACACACTTGCTTATATTAATATTGCAGTAAGCTATAATAATATTTGCAACAATTTAGATTTATCATTTACACAAATATCCTTGAAATCATTTTGAATCACTTTTATGCAATTTTTGCTTTTATGCAATTATTGCTTTTATGCAATTTTTGCTTTTATGCAATTATTGTTTTTATGCAATTTTTGCTTTTATGCAATATTGTGTGCACTTATCAATATGTATTTATATATTTGTATGTATGTTGTGAATATATATTTTATATATACCTATATATATATATATATTACATAATAGTAATATTTTAGCTGAATGTATTTAATAATTTATAATTACTATTTTTAGTTATTGCATATTATGTTTATATAGCTTTGTTTTATTTAAAATATTATTTATGTATACATTGTATATTCTGAAACCTTTGTTTAATAATTCAGGAAATTTGCTCCAACCATATATATATACAATCATTTTTTGGGGATTTATTGACGTCTTTTATAGATGTCTCGCTTTTTTCTTTAATAAAGGATTGAAATATATAATAACTACTAGTGTATGCATTTATGAAGGCGTTTTAGCAAAGTTTTATTTTACAATTTGATATACGATTGTTGATGTCGATGTTGACATTTATTGGTAAATATATTTACCATTAAGTTTTATTTGTGTTTCAGCTAAAGCTTTAGGATTTAATCCTGTGGGAATGGAGTCTGGAAATGCTGATGCTCTCAGCAAGTTAATCATCGAAAACTATGCTGACAGTAAGCTAGATTTATAATACTTTTGTTTTTTAAAATTTCAATATAATATAAGATCTATACCCGGCAATATCACTAAAATGTATACTTCTTCGTAAATTTGTATAACATATATGTAAAAGGGGAATTTAAAATTCATATTGTAATTTACTTTACTTTAATTTTGTTTAATCGTATTCTTTATTTTTGTTATTATTCTTAATAAATATCTGCACAACAATAAATATATGATTAAATTTCGTTATTATTAAAAAAAGAATATTTTGTCATACTTTTAGATAACAATTGCTACCTATACCTAGCTGAATATATTTTATTCCAAAATTTCAATCTAAGTCTTAAAACTGGTTTTCTGTGTTACATGTCTATATAACTGTAATACACCTTACAGCATACAATTTAAATGACAATTTATTATTTATATTATTATTAATTGTGAACCAGTTCTTTCTCTATCGGAGTATTTTTACTTCACTGCATATTTTTAATATAACATTAAGGCCCAGGTATATATACCTAAAATTCACCAACATTATGTTTATAAGTGTAGTTTCATATTGATAATGAATTAATTTTGATATTGATATTAAAGCATTTATTATTGAGTTGGCTTCAACATGTTTTACATTCTGTAAGTACGTTTTATAAAATTGTTATAAATTTGTTGTAAGTTTCTTTAAAAGTGAATATATCACTGCGTGGATTTTATTCAAAACAATTCCCAATAAATTACTTATTTGTAATATGTCACCCACTATAGTAAAAATTAATATCGATAAAACTATAATTATAAAAATTTTAGAGATTAGTTTTAAAAGAGAATACTTGCTATTGGAAGAGACTAAATTGTATTACCCAATGTTGGCTACAAATATAACATTTAGCTTGTAATTATACATAATTAATGATACTTTCATCGCTTGTTTAGTTTCAAACTAATATAAAATAATAACATAAATTTGGAAATGTGTATGACAAATAGACATATATAAATAATAAATAATTATCAAAAAATACAAAGAAAGAAAGCAGTTTCACATAAATTACAGTATATATTCTTCATACGTCATAATATTATGTCTTAATATTTCGTGTATTTCTCTTAATTATAATAAATCAGGTCGCTAAGTAAAATATATTGATTGATTTCCGCTTCAGAAGTATCTACCCGATCTCTACTCTTTCCCTGTGCCAAACTTCACCGTGACACATTACCTACTAAGTGCACAGAGGCTAGTGAGTACATACGCTCAGTATATTTCATTTTCTCCTAACTATAGTAGCATATTATGTATGTACTGTTCACCTACATGGTAAGAGCATTAAAGTCTTTACTCAAAGCATCTCATAACTTATTAATAAAGCCGGAGATTTGGTTTCAACTTTTTCTTCAAATAGTTCCAAAA
The DNA here is from genome assembly GCA_036023295.1 of Invenusta paracnida. Taxonomy (NCBI): domain Eukaryota; kingdom Metazoa; phylum Platyhelminthes; order Proseriata; family Coelogynoporidae; genus Invenusta; species Invenusta paracnida. The sequence continues at coordinate 7,610 of JAYRBW010078895.1, read as the reverse complement.
CTATAAGTAATAAAAATAGTAATGATAAGTCAGTAAAACGTAGGTAATAAACCATATTAGAAGCTTAATTAAATAATCTTATTGGGAATAAATATTTTAGGCGGTGTCCTCTTATTTTAAACTTGTGCAGTAGAATGATAAAGAAGTAAAGTCGATTAGTAAATTATATAATTAGAAAAACTTGCACTTGCCCTCTGTTTTTATATATAAATAGGTACCATAGAGCGTAACAAGAGTTGTCACTGTTAATTTTGTTGCGAGTGTCGTATTTTATTCATTATTCCACTCTTAAAATTTTACAAACGTTATTATAAAAGTTGTGTAATTCATATTCAACGTGATGATACCTGACAACTTATTATCGGTAGTATTTAAAAGTTTAATTTTATATGCATCTTTTAAATATTTTAACAGCCATATGAAGCAAACAGTTTACGCGATTTAATCAAGTCAAAGTTTCAAGGAACAATTTGGCTATCTCCGTTAAAAGTTAAGGCATTATAACGAATAATTCACTTAAATGTTATTAATATTTTGAGTGACGGGGCTTATTAATAATTCATGTATGATAAATACAATGCTAGTTTTAAAACCTAATAAAGCCTTTAGGTCGTGTTTTACACTTTTTAATACCTTCACTCCATATATTTAAACAAAATAATCCATTTGTTATTTCTATCTACAGTATGTTTTCTTATATTACATAAATTACAAATTCATACATAATTTCCTAATATACGATAGGTACTCCATATGTTTGCATATTTTCATTAAACGATTTGTCGTTTGCCCACGTAGTGCCGACGTAATACCGAAGTGTATTTTTCCCTATACCTTCCTTGCGGTGTACAAAGAATTATATAATATTATGTAATGTAGTTAATAAACAGGAAACACTTTGCTTTTGACATTTTGTAGATCTACAGCATTTATATTGTATGACTTACTCAGATTTGAAGACCCTGTACTGTACCATTATTACCTACTTTAACTTGCACTGCTGTATACAGTACAACGTTTTGTTATAGTTCACTTTTTGCCTAACTCCTGTGTATTATCGTCATATTCCGCATATTTCCACTTGAGATATTTGAGTGAACTGTTTTTTCTTCGTTTAACTTAAGGAATTCTCCTAAGTGATTAATATAATATGTAGATTGTTCGATGATTTCACTCTGTTGATTTAGCTTCTTTTAAATTAACCGCCAGATTGTTCTCGCTTCTATTATACTAATGCTATGCTAATACTACTTTTAAAATGTCTGCTTCGTTACCCTGTGCCAATGTGTGCATTGATTATATTCATATTTGGCCATGTGATATACGTGTAGCTTTCCAAAAACACTCATGTATGTAACTGTATATTATTTATAATGGGACAATTCGCAGTTTAATTTATTAATTATATACTTGAAATATAGGTTTAAATACTATATTATGTTCATTACTGTTATAATATTAAAATATAACAAAAAGCAATATAAAATTTAATATCTAATTTTTTTTAAATAATATATAATATAATTCTATTTCTTACGTCAATTAATGTACCATTGAAATTAGTAAAAAAAATAACATAATGGCAAATTGTTTTGGTACAATAAGCGCATTACACACGTTATACTATTTTATAGTAATTAAATGGAATAGTTGTAATGATCTTTCTTGCAATTGGTGTCTGCAAAACACCAGTGATTTGTTTGAAATATGAAAATGTAGGTATATTTTTGCCAAAGTTATTACACTTGTGAAAACTTCAATTAAACTCTCACATTCATTAACATGTCGTATGTCATATTTGAAATATTTATTGAAATAACCTGCTTTTATATAGAAAATATATAGTCGTTTAATTATATTAATATAAGGTGATCTTGAATTACTTGTGTTGTAATACAGCATACTTAACCCAGTTATATATATATATGTATATATATATAGGTACTTATAAATATAGCAATATACCGTGCATGTATTATTTATCTTATCTATAGTTATGTTTATTCCTATGTGCCCTTGATTTCAGACATCAAAGTCGATTGCATCGTGTCCTACGCCACAAGGGAAAGCTCAGTATTAACCAAGAACTTAAAAGCCCTATTCACAGTTAATGTACGCTAGTTATTTTTCTCAATTGATTTATGTAGTATTTATATATTATGTACCATTATGTATTTACGTATATATCCATATAGGCTGTTATGCTATTTCGTACACACGAGATTATACGCTCACAATATATACCAATTTCAGTTATAAGTTAACGTTTACAGTTACTGCCATAGTTATAATGATAGCTTTAGATCAAATCTACTGAAAAATTGGCGCTATAAGCTATAATATACCTTTTTATATATGTAAAATCTTTTACAAAAATGTTTTTGTTTGATGTTTAAATTTAATTTAGTGTAGTGTAGTAATAGACTATATTGTGTAATTTGTTTAATTAACTTTCACATTTTAGAGCTAATAGAAACAAAAATAACTCACACTTTTTTGTTCGTTATTTTCGATAAAGTTGGATATAAGTTGTTATCTATAATATGATATCCAAATATTAGGCACATATTTATGTATGTGTGTGTGTGTGTGTGTGTGTGTGTGGTTCATATTTTTCATCGATGTTTTAGTAATTTTATAATACTTAGTTAATTAAAAGTTAATTTTAAATTGATAAATTTTTCATTGTAGAGAATAAATCTCAAATTGTAACTGGAACTATCATTTTTTAGAATTCAGTCGTACAGTAAGAGAATTTGTATTCTTGTTTTCAAATTTCAGTCAGGAAGTCCCCCAAATGTCTTAGTGTTCTTCAGTCCTTCAGGTGTCTCATATTCACAAGAAGTTCTCAAAAACGATGTTCTACCTAAACACAAGGATCTCAAGGTAAATGGAAGTAAAATATGCACCATTAGTATTTATAGATGAAATATTTCGTTCTTTTGTTTTAAAATTTATAATAACGACTTATTGGTGGAATTTTGATTTCGATAAAATTAATTATTTGATTTAATATAATAATATATGATAATTATTATTGCTTGTTTGCAATACAGTAATAGGTATACATTAGATAACTATCTAGTTTATCAGATATAAGTAATCATTTATTTGCAATCTAAGGAAAGTCCTTATAAAGCTAGAAGTTCCATTTTAAATAAATAAAATCATATTATTATAGTGCTTTCTATACTTCACATTTTGTCCTGATAGATATTGAACAATATTGATTAATATTGATTATCGCACACATCAAGAAAACCCTAAAATGGTTGAGTTGAAATCCCTAATATAGACTTTTCTTGGGTTGCAAATCTAGTCGTTTAAGTATTGAATTTATTTTATTCGAAGAAGGTAATAAGAGAATTTCGAAAGTAAATAGCGATTTTTATGGCTGATTAAATTTCTAGAATTGTCCGGTTTTTTACTGGGCACCCTGTATATATGCAAAATGGGATAATAATATAAATTTACTAATCTTATTTCAAATTATATTTATATTCGGGTCAATATGAAATAGTCGTTTTAATTTTTTTTATAAATGCTGTTTTTGCGAGATTACTTTCTAAGCGCAATACTTTGTGTTATATCCCTCAATTTCAAATCGGTTGTTTGTATGCCGTTACTTTATAATAATTTAATTTATCGATTGTAACGATCGTTAACCCCGTAGAACATATTAATATACTTTCTATATACATAAATACTGGTATCAACATTTGTAAATTTAATTTCGCACACTTTGCAATCGGTTCTATTTTCAAATAAATGTGTTTATAATACTGAAGTATATTGTGTATATACCGATTATCGTATTTAACTCTTTACAGATCACAAATTGTTGTATGATGATAGCAAATATAGTATTTTTAATTTCAATTTAGTATGCATATTATAATATTCATAACGTTAATAAGCAATTAATAGCAACGATTTAAATAATACGTTAAACTACATTTGTCTACAAATTAGCGATATAGAATATAGGGATGCAGTTAATAGCTCAATTTATTAATATTCCTCTTGAATACGTCTATATATTATTATGTTAATATTTAAAAATTTAGCCGCGATAATCGGTTTCATTTTTTATAATGTTTTATTATGTTTTTTATTTTTTATTAATAAGTGATTAAATCATATTACAACTTTACAATAATGATAATATAACTTGTAGAACTATAATTTTAACAATGTTTGTCTCAATTTTTGACAAAGTGTAAATGTACTCATTCAAACCATTAATTTTAAATATCTAACAGGAGTGAAGAGCAAAATTTTCTAAATATTCACTTCAAAATAATATTAATAACTTGAACTAACAACGTATGGATAACGTACAAATATTAACCAAAACAACAACATTGCATTTAGGCTACGCCCCTAATATTTCGTGTTTTTAATCACATATTTATGTATGATAAATATCTAAATCGCTAGTTTTGTCGAAAAACGTATTCAACTTATTATGCCGTCTATATACATTTATGGCATTTTTTATTTTCACGAAACATGTACATATAGTATTGATTCATAATTTACGATATTCCTCACACACTGAAGTAATTAAATCGTCTCTACAAAATGTATTCGTTATTATTTATTTATTTATTTATTTGCTTACTTGTTATATTCATTATAAGGAATTGTAAGTTTATCTATATACAATATTTTTGGTGCACAGCATATATATTTACGTTTTTAACCCTTTAACCCCAATATTTAAAGGAACAAGTAATTAATTTTGTATCCTTTTAAATGTATTTATTAAACTAGTATTTATATTGTTACCTCGTGCCATTGTTCCAACTTTTGCATGTATGATTGCACTTGAATTTTGTATGTTTTGTGGTAGTTAGAGTTGTGTTATTATGCTGGAGTTTTTGTGAAGAAGTTTTGAATTTGAATCAAATATAAAATGAGTTGCTAGATTAAGATTTATGAAAAAAATAGAACTATTGAAGTGTAAGAAGAAGTAAGGTTAATCTCCGAGAATGACGTTGTGAAGTTGATTTCATCAATTTGTATCTTTATTGCGTTTGGATACCCGGGATACATCATTACATCATTAATTATATTAACTGGGTAGAGCCAGAGAATAGGAATCCTAACGCTAGATTTGATCAAAGTCAACTGATATCAATGATTTCATCATTATTTCTACAACATTTTGGATTCCTAGCTCTCACTCAGGCGACCCAGGTTAGACTTCCAATAGGAGAACCAAAATATCTACAATAATAGTTACAATATAAAGATACCGTTAAATATATTGTACATACATGTACATACATCTATTTCATATATAGTTTATCGTATCATTTACAAAACATTTAAAATATGTTTATAAGATTTTTTGGCGTTAATTTTATTTCTTGCAATAAGTGGATTCCTTTTTTATATCTATCATGTAGCATAAATGTATAGGCATCGTTCATGGTTTCCTTCCGCAATGGATTAAAACTAAACTGTATAATTTATTATTATCGTAGTACAATGCAATTGTTATAAGCTATAATATTGTAGAAACATATATTAATATTTCATTTTTCACAAACATTTTGGTATTTAAAAAAACGCATTAAACTTATTTGACAAAATGAAGATGAATACTTTTTGCAAAATTTGCTCATATTTGTAGTTAGTTGTTCTAAACTTAAACTAACATTAACTTTTTAGGTTTTAAACTATTTTTACGGGAAAATCTCTTTTTTTTCTAAACAGTCTGTATGCCTATGTAGTTAACACATATTTTTTTATGTTTCAGGATGAGGCAAGTAAACACAAGCTAGTCCTATAATCAATTTTAGTTTTGCCTATTTTTTATTCGTCTTTTTCTTTCACTTCTATAAAAGTAAGCGCATTCATATTGTATATGTATAGGTTATAGAACTCTTATATCGTTATACAAGATCCAGAGATGCCGGTAAAGGCGTACATATAATAGTATGTACCTATAGGTAGGACATATACTTAGATGTCAGTTTAGTATTAGCTATGCGTATACCTAATATTGTATGCTGTCGACCTAATCTACTCGAATTTTGTGAATTTTATCAATTCCCTGGCGAGGTAACGACGCTTCCCCTGTCTGTCACCCTCACGGCTCACACTCTCTTTTCTCCACTTCTAAAGATGGCATCGATGGGTCCGGCCACAAGCACACGCTGTGAAGAGGCTGGCTTTACGGTCCATTGCGAGTCTACCTCCCCCAAGCCACAAGCCTTGCTGGATGCTCTCAAATCCCTTTGAGTCTTCTCTCATCTCCTAACGAACTATCTCTCCTGCTCCCTTCTCGTTTACTTTTTCTTCCTTATCGCTCACTTTCTCATCTTTCTCGCATGATCTTGTTTGGACAGAAGTTTTTCTTTCTATTTTTAAATCAATATCTTCTTAGTTCACACAGCCCTGACAACGGCGCATATCTAGTCTCTGTATGTAAATTGCAGCACGTTTGTCTCTCCGTCTTTTAATCTTCACCTGCAACCTTGTGAGCTAAAGTGACCTTCTTATAAGACACTAAATATGTCCTACACCGCCTCATAGTCTCCTATTCGTACGAGAAGATTATTATCATGGTGCTCAAACGCGCGCCCATATTGCGTGTAAAATCTAGTATAATATTACATTTTTGTTTTGCTTTTTTTTAATATTTACATGTTTTAAAGAATTTTTTTCCATGTTGCTATTGAATTATGTAGGTTGTGTAATTATTATTATTATATATATGTATATATATATGCAACGTTATACTCTGACAAATGAGTAATTTGATCACATGTATATGTACCTGTATAATATAGGACACATCTTTAGAATTTGATTTTTTTAGGGTATATTGCACTTTTATGGTTACAATCTAGTTACATTTATTAAACTGTATTTGCATGTATATAGGTATATTTGAATAAATAGTTATTTGATTATCATGTCTGATTATTTTTTATTTGGGCCCTTTTAATGTTTCCACCATAGATAGATATTGAATAATGTATTTAACTATATCGACAATCTAAGAAAAGTCTGGTTTTCAAACACCGCCATTTGATCAGAATTTTCCCTATGCTTTACATTAGTCTTGTAAGGCAATCCATATTTAAGTGCCTCGTAAAATTAAAGCAAAACATTAAAAATCCAATAAAATAGATTGTACATCTATATAGTTTATTATATTATTCGATATCTATTTTTTCCATTTGAAAGTTATCGATTTGCTTTTTCAGTAAATTTTTTATATTTAGTTTGTTTAGATTAATAAAAGGGAGGTTTATGTTTTCATGTTATGGCAATAATTTGCTTGATATAGTAGTTTAAAAAATAATATGTACATTGCATTAAATAATATATGCACTAATGTTAGCATTATTTACCATATACCTATAGCGAGTAATACAATTAATATACAATTTTTGCATATAATCAATATAATTATTTTCAAACATACCTACATATTATCAGGGTGTCTACACGTACGCGAAATTCACGTATATACGTGAATTATACGTAAATATAAAAACTTTATCATTTTCACTAAAAAAATACGTGATTTTGTGTTTTTTGGAAAAAATATACGTGAAATTGTATTCTAATACGTGAAATTTTTATCATAT